>VZRN01006015.1:2747969-2766619 GCA_013397935.1 Dasyornis broadbenti
AAAAAAAAAATTCAAAGCCATCACCATCACTTTCTCTCCTGGTGACTATTTTCTGTACATTGTTCTATAATCATTCCATTCTATCCTTGTACTGTATTTCTCTCACTTCCCTTAAGCTCCTTCAAATTACCAATAGCAATGATACTCTAAAGAGGAAACAATAGAGGTAAACAGGTCTAATATTTTGCTAGCTGTCCATCCCCATTGTGCTAACAACCGCTAACACTAGCATTCTGTTTCTGCAGAGTACTTCTTCAAGTTGGTAATTTAAAGGCACTTTGGTAGTTTATAGACCATGAATGTTTTGTACTTAAATAAAAATCTGGTTCATTGATCATATTAGAGATGGTGTTTTCTTCTAGAACAGAACACATCCCCAACTCCTACTAGCTGAAGACTAGATGTGACAGAACTCTCTAGAGAAACCCACAGAAGGTGAATGCAAGTAAGTGCTTCACACGTCAACAAATCTTCTTTCATCTTATAATTTGCAAATTTTCTGGGGATAACAGTTATTTTTAAGTATGTTTGACTGACATAAATTTTAAAACTATAAATATCTTTACAGTTGATTGAAGTACTAGTCTAGGAAAAATATCTTTTTACTGTTGATTGTAGCTTTACCACAGTTACTAATTTAACTCCTTAGGTGTCCAGATACATGTATAACAAATCACTGTTTTTCCCTGAACTCTTTATTAAAGCCACGTTTTCCTAGTCTGTTTAATTATGTATTTTGACACAGTTGCCTAGGTTTGACCTTCCGTCTCCATTCGTCCCAATCCACTTGAAATACGTAATTGTTTCACTTATACTCTGTCACATGAAAAGGGGAGATTTACTCAACCCTTAGTGTTTGATTTGTCTGTCAATGCCCCAGGAAAGCCAAGATCCCTGTGCCTGACCAGTCTCTCAGCATCCCATGATGGGGACCCTTCACTGAGCAGTCCTGCTGGATCAGAGGGTGGCTCGATTGACTTACTCAGGGACACACCAAGAGCATAAGGGAGACTTCTCAGCAGGTCTTTCCACTTTATGAGACCTCAGTGGGTCTTCCACTTTATTCAAGTATGCCGGCAACTGCCAGTGCCCATGAAACACTCACACCAGCAGTTTGTGGAATAACACTCTTTAGTAATAGAAAATTGTGATGTTAAGGTTCAAGGATTGCTGGTGATAATATCTGACTGCAAAAAAATGTTCGAAGTAATACACAGAAAATCTATAATCCCCAACAAAAGCATTCAGAACACAAAGAGTACGGTTTTTACCCAATAGGCAAAAACCTATCCCACCGTATGGGTGAGGAAACAGGTTCAGCTCATCAACTAATCCCAGCAGTAGCAATGGAGCCTTCCCTAACTTTTCCCCGTTCTCAACTTACTTTTATACTATTTCTTTGTGTTTATGTAGAGCTTGAACAACTCTAGTCATGCATATCTTTTTACTGATTTGTGCAAAATTGTCTCACTTTGCTCTTAAAGATAGTTACTAAAGTATAGAGCACATGCCCAGTGAGGGGTGGTCGTACCCTGGAGGTAGGTAACTTTGGGATGGAGGTGTGCATTGATATTACAATTGGGTTATAATGAACCAAGCTCATTGGAGGAGAGTGATTTCACAACGGCTGCAGGCTCACCAGCAGGGCATCTCCCCCTGTCTGCCCTGGCTGACAGGTGCTGTGTGGTTTCTCAGCGGCAAAGTTCCCCTCCCTTCAAGGATTTCAACAGAGCCCAGCCATGGTGTCTCCACTCTGCTCCCCTCTCCATTCCTTCCCCCTTATTAGGTGCTATGGATGCAGATTGTGCATCTGGGGAACCATCATGGAATGGGTTTTGAGTATGCCAACCATATTCCATCCAGGGAGCTGCAGCTGTATTTTGACCTATAATTTCTGTGTCATTATAATTTCTGTTAGGATGCAAATAGAACTTCACAGTTTCCTCTAATTTTACCCCCAGCCATCTTTCCATAAACACCTTAACCTAAAGTATATACTTTGCATTGCACAGAAGGAGGTGTCTTCAGAGGAGTCCTTCACTGAGCTGTGGGAGTGTCAATTTAGGAAATTGGGAGTGTCATGTAAGTAGGAGTGAATTTTCTGTCTATGAAGTAGCTCATCAAAAGGTCTGGAGCCAAATTAGAGCAAAATTTGAGGCCAAATTTGGCCTCAGAGGGTGAAAATCAAAAACAAATACAGAGTTGGCACTGTGATTATGGTAGTTATCAAGAGTAGGTGAGGGAATGAATATTACTTTCTCTATAAATGTATTGGTTGTTTGAAATTTAACATTCCCTAAAGATCAAATTTTGTGTTGATAATTTCCCTACATTTCTTTAATAAGTTTAGACAACTGAGTTCCTCTAAAGGGTGGGATGAAAAAAGAGTCATAAAATACATATATACCCCCAGTAGGTGTTCAAAGAAGTGATAGAGGTTTGTTTCCCTAGTTTTGTGCCAATTCTTCTCTTAACCTCGTTCTATTGTTGACCATTGTAATTGTGACCCTTCCAGTGAATCTGAAAAGGTAGTTTTGGCTTTGTTTTTACTTTTTTAAATGCTCAAATAAAATAGTAAAAATTAAACATAGCAAATAATACATTTTATTCTTATTCATATGATTTAAAAAAAAATCCTGGATTGAAAGAAATGCTGTCTGTACATACTCATGGAGTATTTGAATTCCTTTCAGTTGTTGGATATCACTGAAAAACACCTTTTCTGGAAATTTTCAATCAGTTTTACTGTTTATGTTGTCACGTATATGTGGATTTAAGGAATTATGTCAAAGACAAGTACAGACAGTAACTTTGTACATCAGTATAATTCTAGAGTACACCTTTAAGGTGTGGGAAACAAGATTATATGTTTTGTTTATTCATGATTGGATTGTGCCTATAATCCTGACATTGCACTGAGTGTGAAAGGAAAGAGACCCTTTTGAGCCAGATAGGTAACAGTTATAGTTATCAGTGATATGTGTTAAATATGAACCTTTTCACTTATGCAGTAAAATATAATACTGTTTCTTACTGAATTATAAGTGAGAAAAATAAGTAAATAAATAAACAAAAACTTCACCCAATACCTGGCTTGAAGTCAGTTTCATTTAAGAAGATTGAAAAGTGCACTATCTTGAACTTTCTGGTTCAACTGCAGCAATATAGTTGTGTCTTTGAAACACATATATCACCGCTAGAAGGTACTGCTGCAAACACAATTTTAAAAAATCCTGTTTTCTGAAGTAACAGTAATAAAAGGTCATCAAGATTCCTGGAGTGACAACCACTTCATTTCTTTTTGTGAAAATTAACAACACAAGATATGCAGAAGACAACCTGGCATTACTTCTGAACTACAGATAGTGTACATTCTCTGGTTTTAATTCTATAGAATATATTCTCACCGATGAATATGTTTCTTTTGTCTTTAGTCAGGCAAAGCTGTGCTGTCTTGATGCCAGAGTGATATAACACATTACATTAGACAGTGGCACGACCATGGTAGCTTTTGTTGGGACTGGTTGTTGTTTCAGTGCAAACACAGGCTCCTGAGCCTGTGACTGTTCCATACAGTCAGGGAAACACTACAGTAAAAAGTAGATTTTTCCTTTAATTATATGTATTTTTGGTTTAATCAATTCTGATGAAAAGAATCAAGTTTTATTGGGTTTTGATGTGGTCAGCAAAACTGAGTTTTACCACACAACATTCTGATTAAAGGAATTAACACTATTCAAGATCAATGTAGCACCTTGTCAATAGATGACAAAGTGATAATTGGTGGATAACAAAATGTAATCAGTAACAGAAAATCACAGAATGAACATAGAGCCTCAATCCAATGCAACTCAATATCTCCATAAGAGATGTGACAAAAATATAAGCAATTCTCCATCAAGGCTTATAGACTACCAAGGACTGGTGAAGTGATAGATAAAAGCAGTGGTCATTTTTGAACTGAGGCAAACCATTTTTAAGAGGGTCACAGTCAAAGAGGAATAACGGGCTCTGTCTGCTACCATTTTTCCTCGAGTCAGATGAAAAGACATAAATACGCAGGGACAAAAGATTATTGAAAATCCTGGGAAAGAAACAATGACCTTGACATAGATTTAGTGTTTGACCATGCTGCAAAACCACCTGACCATGAATTTCCAAAACCATTAAAAAATTCAAGGGCTAAAATTGGAGGTAGACAAATTCAAAAGGGAAGAAAGACATATTTTAATAGTGATTAACCTTTTGAGAAACTTCCCTGGAGAAATGATGGAGGCACCTTCATAAAAGTTTTTGAGCTAAGGCTATCTATGTAAAATCTGTACTTATTCATCCAAAAATTATTAGATTCAATGAAGGCATTGCAAGGTGAATTTTTATAGTCGATATTATATAGGAGCTTCAAATAAAAATGCATTAAGGCTCATTTTAACCTTAAAATTGGTGGAAAGAGGAAAAAAAGAGACCCACATTATAATCTGGATTTATAATTTCTGTTGAAGCTGCTTTTCAAATGAAAAGCTTAAGTCATCCAGGGTTCCTCCCTTCTCCCCCAAAATGCTGGCTCTGTTTTACATGCTACTTGGGAAAATAGCCAAAAAATCAAAATACTAATGGATGTTATTTTACAGAGTCATTGTATTTTTCATATTACTCCTCTAGGAAGACATCTTGTTTTCAGTACAGTGAAACTCTAAGTGACTGTGCTCAAAAATACTCTAAATAAGGGCACCAGAGCACAGAGTGTATAGAATGGAGATGCAGTGAAAATTTCAAATCAGAGAAATTGATACAAGAATGGGGATAGTACAGATAAGAGAAGGAACATATAATCAAGGCCAATAATGAGAGCAGACTTCAGTATCAGTACTTCATCTTAGGTGCCCTCAGTGAGTGTTTAAAGCAGAAACATAGCAACGCACTCTGGCCTGCCTTATAGGAAGCTTTGCTGTTCAAATAGATGACTTTTCAAAGTGTAGCTTGTAAACACAGGTCAATGTATGAGCCAGTCAAATTAGGAAATTTATCTATTAAAACCAAAAGCAATAGAGAGACAGCAACAACCTCCTGCTCCCACTTTTCTAGATTCTTTTCCTGTTTTTTCCCTATTTTTTGGATGTAGTTTATTGCCTCAGTTTAGAAGCGACCCATTACTTTGCATCATTTCACTTTTCTGCTTTTTCTCCTTCAACCTGACTTTCAGATTCACAGAGAATCCACTTTAGAACCCTGCTTTAATTAGGTATTGGTTAATTAATCCCTAAAGCTCCTATGTAACTAATCCCTCATTAAAAAATCCCTATGAAAAATACGCACACTTTTGTTATGTATATTTTATACTAGCTTCTCTTCTTTTCCTTGCCACATCTCATTCCAATAGCAAAAGTATAAAAAATTTAAAAAAAAAAAAAAGAAGAAGAAAAAAGACCAAGATATCCTGAGTTCAAAAAGCTAAGTGAATGAATTTTAAAGAAATACTTCAGAATACCATCAGTGAAATCTTGGCCATGCTGAAATCAGTATGTATTTGCTACAGATTTACTGGGGCCAGGCATTCAAACCAGAACTTCCAAAATAGCTCTAGTGTTATCAAATATATAAAAAAATTTTTAGATTCATCTGAGATACAATTTCTGAGTTGTATTTATATAAGATCATCAGATTTATAGTAGGGAAGGCAGCTTCAGCATTTGTTATTTATCTCATGTCCTAATTCTCTAGTATTCTGTAAAGTAGTTTGATTTATTTATTAATAAACAGGTAAAAACCAATGACAGAACAGATGACATTTTTAAGACATATCCAGTGTGTGCATCACCAGGAGAGTTGTGCATGGAATGCTCACATGTACAATAATGAGGCTCACTCTTAATCACATAATTACATTGGTGTGAGGAGGTTGCCTGGAATACAAATGCAGCATGCCAAGAGATCTGTCTTAGTACAAAATCTCTGCTACCCAAGTGGATGTGTTTATTTCTGCACTGCAAAAGCAAACTCTACGTGCTTCATGGCTGTGTCAGAACAACAGCTTTAAGAGATCATCTTTCTAAATAAGTACAATATATAAACATGCCAAGCACATCCTGTACTAGACAAATGCATTTTATTGCTACAAAATTTTGTATCTAGGTAAAAAATATTTTGCATGGCTAAAATTAAAAAAAATCCCAAGCAAACATGACAGCATGATTTACAACTTTGTTAGGGAATGACAATATATAAATCAGAAATAAAATAAAAGGCAATAAATAAATAAGATGTAAGAACTTTACAGCAGATTACAATTTTAGTAGCCTCTTAGTTTTATGCAGCATTACTCTAGGTGAAGGATGAGGTAAGAACACAAGTAGGCAATAGAAAAAAATCTAGAACGAGTGGCTAAAATCATTTAGCAGCTAAATTATTATTTCATGTGTATATGTGGTTACCCACATGATACATACAGAATGTTTACATTTTGACATATCAATTCTGAAGTACTTAGGAGTATTAATATTACATGCTCAGCAAGGGAGGAAAAGAAGTTTCCTGTAGGATGATGTTAGTCAAAATCAGAGCAAACAGCAATATAATATAAATCAGAATATTCAGAAGTTCTGATTGACCATATAATTAATTTAAAACCTACTGGTATTTTTAATAAGATATCCTTCCTAAATCTGGGGGGAAACAAAAGCTTTTAAAAAATCATAGTAAGAAAGAGAGTGGAAAATGAATTGTCAAAAACTGTCTGTAGAGATAGGTTGACAGAAAGAAGGACTCCAGAAGTCTCAGTAGGGTTTTTCCAGTAAGTGATAAACCTTAGGGAAGAGTGGATAGATGTGTAGACTCTAGATTTTTGCTGTTTGCATGCATGCTTTGAGAGTTCAAAGTCCTTTGTTTTACATAAACTCTTATTTCCTCTAGGAGACTGCACTGTCAAGAGACCCATTGCTATTTCCCAGAGGGAAAAGAATCACAGAACTGGAGCTAAGGCAGACCACAGAGCTCTGGCTGCAGGCCTGAGCACCAGAATTCCTCTGGAAGCTGATACTCTGGGCAGACTGCACAGAAGTCTGGACTAGAGCTTAACATTCCATCAGAGGCGGTGACTTAGAGCCTGCGATCATAAGAGTATCACATCTGCGGCTCCTAAAGAAACTTATGAAATAGAAATATTAATTGTAATTGTTTCCAAGACAGCTTGCATATGTATATCAAAATAATATGAGGAATAATATGTTCAGGTGTGCTCATTTAAGAGGTTGGGGTTTTTTTAAGCAAAGTGAATAATCAAATGTTGTCTTTTCCAAAGATCTCATCTTTGTCATTTTCCTGTGTTCATTAAAGAGCTACAACCAGAATGGCATATGCTAACTAGGATTATTTTGTAATTTGAAAAAGTAACTTGAGTGTCATCCTTTGGTTAAGGACAATAGATTCTTTAGATAATTGCCTATGTAAGGTGCATCTGTATTTTGTAAGCACTATTGATGCTGTGCAGTTATTGCACTCCTTTGCTTTGATTTAGTGCTCATCTTGAAACCAGCCAAGTCTATTTCAAGAGACAGTATCTTGTGAACAATGATCAAAGTGTAAATTTATGCAAATTCAATGCTTCACCTTAATTACCTTGATGGTGCTTGTCAGCAGCCTTTTCCATGCTTTCACTGATTAGCAAGCTATCACAAATAATTATTATTTCATCTGCAATTACAATGATGCAGTTCATTGGCTTATTGCCCAGCCACAGTAATGCACCCTGCCCCTCGGCCTGCTCTTCTGGAGTTATGCCACAATGCACGTCTCAGGAATTAGCATCCCTACTTTATTCAGTCAATCACCTAAACTCCTGAACTTTATGATCCCATAAGGCAGGTTTTCTCTAACCTTGTACAAGTAGGATTACTACATAAAATTGTTAAATATAGCCTGGAAAAATGTGAGGGCAGGAAAGGCTGTTTTCTCCATGATCACTTTGTACTATCTCCACTTTCTCTTTAAAAAACTCTTTCACTTATCCCTCTCATTATTTTTGTCAACTACTAAGAAAAAATGAACTCTATCCCAGCCAAAACCAAGATAGTATTTTACTTCAGCAGATCAACTGATGCTACTGTTGACAACTGAAATAAGAACTTTAGAGGTTAAAAAATTGCTTCCAGGCAGCCCAAGGTTCTCAGTGTAAAATGGACACTACAGCATGGAAATTTATTTTGTCCCATCAAGTTGGAAGCCGTGAGTAAATCTGAATATAAGGTGCAAGCAAAGAATAACTCAGGAAGAAAATAAGTACCTGTTTGTTCCTTTTTCCAGCTGAGTAATGGAGCAGAAAAACTAACACACCCAAGCCCTGTCCCCATTTCAAACAAACAGTTTATTTTTCATTACACTGGATATGCTTGCATGTATTAAAAAGGGCATGAAGAATGTGGGGAAGTGAATGGCTGGCTGGTTTTCTTTATGAATGCTTGTACATCATCTTAAATCACTAGCTATTGCTAACAAGCAAAACGTATGTAAATAAAAAAGTAAGAAGAGCAATTAAGTAGCAACATATGGGCAAATATGTAGTCTCTAAAAGCAGGTATATAAAAGAAAAAGAGAGAAAAATATCAGAAGAGAAGCCTGAAGCAATGTTTCCTTACTTTAACTGAAAACGGTGTTTATTGACTCTTCAAGGTCACAAGAAAAACACCTGAAACATAAATAAATGCTCTAGCTGCACAAACTCAACCTAAGAAAAGGAAACAGAGGGTGATACAGTCAGGCTGGAGTTAATAGAAGCCACCAGCTCTAAAATCATAAATGGCAAGTTAGCTGTAAAATATAAACTCTATATTCTGCAAATGGGAAGACACATTTTTTAAAGTAGTCCCTGGAACATGACACAGGAGCTCAAGCAATAACTTAGAATTACTAACGTTGTAATGATTAGACCAAAGGAAAGTACTTTAATTAATCCTGCCATAAATTAAAGAGGACAAATTCCAACTTTAACCAGAAACATCTGCAAGGTATTAAAGCACATTACTTACCACCACATGTTTTGAAACTACAAAATAATGTCCCAGTAAAACAAACTCAAATCAGTAGATAGAAGAGCCAGCATCGATTTAATAAGGAAAATTTACACAGACCTCAAAGATGGTAAAAACACGCAAATCTGTCTGTTTGGGCTAATCAAGTAGGGACAGGGTATTTCCAAGAGGCATATAAAAGAAAACGGCATCCTGGTTCTATTCAAATCAGAACTAGAAAAACAAGTCAATTTGAAGATTCATAATTCTGCTTAATATTTTGCAAAAAAACAGATACCAAACCCAACATCAAGTTAAGAAGTCAGGTACATCTGATGAAAATTTCCCTTTTGAAAATATGAAGACAAGCAGGTGTTGCAAATCAGCTGTCCCAGTACAACATTAAGCAAAATAGTTCTACTCTCTGGTAACATCCGTGCTCACCTGAGTCCAATGAACTCAAGAGAGCTCTGCAGTGAAATGTAAGCATCTACAGAAGAATGAGTTAAGTAACTTTCTGCAATCCAATAACTATTTACCAGACCTCTGGTGGGTGTGATGGGAATTTCTAGCTCACATATGGACATCTAGACTGGAACACATGGGTACAGTGCCAGCCAAGAAGTCTGTACAGTCTGGTTGATGCAGCACAGGACCTACGGGAGACTTAGGCTTTCTGTTCTGGTACTTACAGGCCAGGTGGAATACCCTACATGATCTTACTAAAACATGTGTTATTTAGGCTTAATATCTACTGGATTAAGTCAAAACCTGTGCAAAGCAGAGGAAGATTCTCAAACATTAAAATAAATTCTCACTAGAAGAAACAAGACCCAAACCCCAGTGTATACAGTCCTCCATAAGTAATCATTGTCTAACTAGGAGAGCCCAGAAAAGAGTGTAACAAAGGGACTCATCATACTCTAACATCTAAAAGTCCCTGTTTGTAGCAGAGTGATATTCTTTCAGATTATTTGCTTGTAGGAGGCCACCGATCATTACACACACCTATTTCTACAAAAGAGAAACGTAGCAAAACGATGCAACAATCTGCTGCCACATTATGAATTGAAAACAGCAATAAGTAAAAATTACAATCCTATATTTGTTTTATTGCCTCATCATCGGGAAATCATGTTCTGTTATTATTTGATGGATATTCCCATACATGTTAGAACCCTGGAATCATGACACAAAGAATGTATGGGTATTTATGGAATTGCACAAGGGGAAAAACAAAACAGGGCAATCCATTTCTCTGCCTACTACTGGGAAAAGTGGACAGGATTTCGCTTTCACTGATATGGGTTGAAATCCTTCCTAATAGTAAAGTGACCCTGAATTAATGAGCTGAAATAAAATGCACTGGTACATGAGATATATTTTGTATAATGGAAAATGCAGCTAGGCATGTTTAAAATAATTTACTAAAAGATTGGTAGTTTTACCCCATGCCCTAAAGTTGAGGAATTTTGAAATAGAAAAGAAGTATATAATCTAATTAAGCTAATTCTGAAGTTTTCTCAATTGTACATTAACCAGGACTTTTGACCAGCCTACCTTTAAATGCATTAATGAGGCTATTTTCTGGATTGGAAAATATTCCACAACCTGACAGAGCACAGGCAGGAAGCTGTTCCAGCTATTTGCACTTCAGTTATGTCATCTCACTTCTTCGACTGCCATGAGGTTAAACATGAGGGTGCTGAGTATGACCGTGGTGCAGTGAGCATGTGCTGTATACGTTACTGAAGTTATTTTCATCACCCATTGCGAATGGAAATATTTACAGCTCAAGTGTTGCATGTGGGTAATCCTACACATCACAGAATGAGGTGCACACTAATAAACTGCTTTGCCCCACTAGGTTTGATTTGTAAACCACTACTACTGACTGATATTTTTTGCAATCTGTATCACTGTACCTGTGGAGAAGAATTTTTATTAGCAAGACAATGCAGAGAAATACTTAGTGCGGAGTGGATTGATGGTTTAACAATTTGTACATAATAAAGGTGAGTGAGCATTTGCTAATGGAATTATTTATTTTACTGGAGGAAGAATGCTTCTGTCTAAATCTATTTAATATAAATCTGCTTACTAAATCTGCTTTAGGCTGTCATTTGCTCATTGTCCAAGAGCAGAAACCTTATCATTAAAAACCTAGGAGTTCATGTATCCTCTCTGTTTATACTAATGGGATTTTATCTGTGGTTCATCTGCAGCTTGACATTGCACTATATAAATCTATTTTGCATTCTGTAGACTTCACCTTTACCTGAAAGCTACAGTAGCAACACGTGGAATTTTCTGTTGCATTAGTCTTTGACCTACTGTCTTTATCTTCCCTCAGTACCTGAAGAACTTTTCTCATTGTTTTCAATTTCCTTTTTTATTTTGAAATAATCTCTGAAGTAAAATTCAATTCAGCCTACTTCAAAGAGGAAAAAATAAGATTTTAAACTGGGTAAACATAAATATCCTGTTTAAACTGAAACTGGAAGTCAAAATGAAGAAGTATCCTTCCATCATAGGTCTAAAGTTCTGTTGACCTTTTGCTTGCTGTATCAGACAGCCTACAGATTCCTCAGTCAGAGGCATTCAATAATTTTTATTAACTCATCTCTCTACCTCATAGGCTAGTTTTAAAATCCATTATTTATATGGTATTTGACCTATGTAGCTCATGAAACCATTAATATTTCCCTCCTGTGCTGTGCACAGGCTGCGAGGTTGTGTCTCTTCTACCACACAAGCTTGGAGCTGGCTGCCGCACACTGCTGGGCCATGAAGCCCAATCTCCTGATCACCTGCACTGCATTTCTACCTCCAAACCTGGACCAAGTGTGGAGGAGAGGAACAGGTTGTCCGGTGGTGAATCAGGCAGGGCAGCATTGTGGATGGGTTGGAGCAAAGGTTCATGTACAGCCAGTGACTCCGTTGTCAGCGCTTGATGGAGTCTTCCTTCCTGCCCAAAGTCAAGCCCGAGTTTGAGCCAGTGTACAAAAGGCAGTGCCTCAGTCAGCGCTTTTCCATCATCCCTCTGTTGAAAGTGGTGTCTTCAGTTTCAGATATTTCCAACAGTGGGTTCAGAGAAGCTTCAAAGGGCTCTAGTTCTGCCTGGTCTGTCTAAAGATGAGGTTGTCCGAGCAGATGCTTCATCCTCCCCTGAAAATCTGTTCGAATAAAAGCACAGATAAAATTTATTCATACAGTTTCTAAAAAAGGTGCATAAAACCCCCTGACCAAACCTCAGAATCATAACATGGATGTTCAGAAATAGCCATCTGTCACAAACAGCTACTGCAGCAACAGAAACAATATTGAACCTGAATTTCTGTGAGCACTTCCTTCTGCTGCGCTATCACAAGCACAGGTGCCTTGTGATGTTGGCCATTTTATTTTAGGAAACCAAAAAAGATCATTTGAAGTCACCCTTAACAAAAGCCTTGAGTACAGGCAGCTGCTTTCTAATGAATGTTAAATTTCATCTGAGATTATTTCCATTAAATTTTATCAAAACTGAATGTAATCTTTTAGTAATGAGACATTCAAGAGCCCCAAGGATATCTTTCTACAGGGTCTACAGAAAGTAAATAGTATCCAGGAAAAGAACTACCATTGAAACAGTTTGCTAGAGTTCTTGTAAAAGCTGAACAAACCAAAATGCAGCTCAGGATGACTTTTCTGTGTGATTCCCAATAGCATCCCCTGACCATTCTTCAGATGTGTCTTTGCTATAGACAGCAATGGTAAAGCATGAGGAGTCTCCTTACAGGGAAATCAGAAAAGATGATCGATGGAAAGGAACTGAATCAGGCCGAAGTGCATTTCTACAGCTGGTACGATGCTACGGGAGCAGAATGGTAACAAATGAGTTCAGTCTGCAGAGAAATGCTGGTTTATACTCAGGCTCAATCAGATTCTGGATAGGTTGTGTAACTGTTCATATCTGATCCTTCTGAAAAATTGCTGAGATTACCATGTCAGAAGCAAAAGAAATAATTTCCTGTAATAGTCTATTAATACTACTGTAAATGGTTTCTTCTCTTATAAAATCTTTCTAAATATGTGCACTTGTGCTATGTAACACAGTGGGGTCCCAATCTCACTAAATTTTGATGCAATATGCATGCAAATACCTGTAGAAGCATATGGACAGAGAAAATACTTTTTTATCAATATAGTCTACTTAGTCAGAAATTATATCAGTTTATTCCTGTGTGTACCTAGTATTAAAATTTTACTTGTCCTTCAAAAAGTTGGAATAAATTGAACATGCATCTGATAAGAAGAGTCAATCCCAGTAGAGTGTTCCAAAACTAATTCTAAGCAAGCACCTTATCATTCATCAAATTGTAAACATTTCATTGAGACTATTCAAATTCAATAAATTCTAAAGAGCTGTTGACATAGATTTTTCAGCCTTTGAGAAACAAAAGTCCTTTTATACCTTCCTGTAAAATAGAAGACCTTGACTTCGTGACGTTGGAAAACCCTATTTTGAAGATAATGAAGAAAAACTACAAGTAAAAAGCCTGAGCTATGTGAGAATTGTCTTTCATTTTCATTCTATTCTTAAATTACTTAGTCACTCATTTTTTAAAGAAAAGCCTTAAACTTTGAGTAAGGAAAAAGCAGAATGTTCAGGCAGCATGAAACAGTGTACGCTGCTATTTCCAGACTCATCTTTCCAGTTTCTTTGTACTGGAGAAGACAGCACTTTCTGAGGCCAGATATCCCAGAGATAAACAGATAAATCCAAGCAATTGGTTTATTAATTTAATTTTCTAGTTTTTAAACCCACCTGTTATCCTGACAGCTAAGTCCTGATTATGGAAAATTAAAACACAAAATTAGAACCAAGCAAAAACAGTTAATCAAATGCTAAACAAAATAAATGAGTCTTGCTTCCTGCCCTGTACTCATTGAAATTAATAATTGAATAGATTCTACTCCATTGCCACCTGCTTGCCAGTTAATAAGGCAATCTTTAGTAATTTTAAGTTTTCATGTTTCCATTCCTAGGCACAAGGTACAGTAGGCAACAAAAACCAATTTAGACAGTACCATTATCAAACTTCAGACTAATTTATTAAAGATACTTTCAAGCGGGTTCACTTATTTTTGTTTATCCAGGCTTCCCAAGAGAATGAGTTTTCTATGATTTGGAGTGGTTGGCATTTTAGGGGAAGTGGGAGGCAACTGAAGCATCTTTGGGTGGGCCAACTGTTGAACCCAATATTATCCAAATAAACACAACAGAAACACAACTTCACGTTGCGAATTACACTGAGAAACAACTGGAAAAAGACAGCCACACTGAGGAAAACACCTCTATGTTTGCTCTGTGGGAGACATTACAGTGGAAACTCTCATGTTGTTGAACAGCTTAGTGAACTCACTTGGAGGGAAGATCTTACAGATATCCCAGCTAGAGGAAAGATTTGATTGACGTTCACGACCCTATTAAAAAATCTGTAGGAATTTAATTCTTTCTCACACTCATGACAGCACTTACCCATCAGTGTTTTGGTATTTTACAGACTCACAGAATGATGCAGAAGTTCAGGCAGTCCAATCTCTCAATGTGAATCCAAAGCTCTTTTCTCTGTGTAGTCTGTGAAGGAAAGAGGGCTGAGATACACTGGACTTGTAGCAGTCTTATATGCCAGTCATTTGAAAAGTACCATGGAGACAGCAGAGTTCTGCTTTTGCACATTTAAAATTGACTCTATGGTGAGGAGCATGCTGAGGAAACTTGATAAATGTAATGCAAGGAGAAATTGAACTGGAATTGAAAATCACTTGAACTTTATTATGAAAACTATTTAATGTATGACTAGCAGAAACAAAGAAGCTCTTGTTCATCAGGCTGCAATCTGTAAATGGCCATTCCTATGGGGGTCTGAAAGTCTTTTCACTAAAGTGTATTTTTGTGCTTATTAAATATGCTGAGGCAACCTGTGTTGAACACAAATTCATGGCATGATACCTCATTAAAATGGTATTAAAATATAAGGTGTCTGTAGTACATTTTTGTCAACAGAATAAGTAATAAAAATTCTGTGTCATACAGTTTTGAAGCTTTGAAGTGTTAGTGAACAGCATATTATAAACTAGTAAATTCAGAGACTGAAGTAAAGAGTGCCTTAGCATGAGTAACTTTCAATGATTGGAACAAGATTATAATGTTTTATTAGACAAAAAGAAAGTAATACATAAAAATCTACAGACAAGGTAGATGTTAAATTTATCTTTATGACTTTTAAAGCAGACCTGTTAAAAGATCAATGAAATGTAGAAAATCTCCAATATTGTGATCATTTCTACCACTAAAATGATTTTTGTACTGAGATGTCACTGCCAACTATGTCTTCTTTCTCCCTTAAAAAATAACATAACTTTTTTTTCTTCTTTTCTATTTATTACATGGATTTAGTATAGCTTTAGCCTTCAGGCTTTTTGTCTTTGGATGTTTCCATGCAATCATGAAAAGATTCGGTGGATAAATTAAATAATATGAAGTAAGTGTACTTAAACAGAAACAAATCTCAAGATTTCAGGCTGTTAAGGACTACATTAAGAATCAGTAGACAATAAAGATCCTACAACCTAGATTTGTCCTCAAATCAACCAAGATATTTTAGTTTTTGTCATACATTTACGCTCTGTGAGAGAAAACTATGCCCAGATGACCCTATTTTATTCAATGTAGTTGTATAAGTGAGAAGAAGAGAAAAATTTAAAGGTAATGGTGTTCAACATCTGGTCTATAACTTGAACTAAGATCCTGTAATAACATTGTTGGATTTATGAATAATAGAATATTTTTTTTTAATCAGCTAGGAGTTCAGTTTTGAAAAAAACAATTATTTAACATATCACTATTGCAGTTCAGTTTATTTCTGTGTTTTTCTTTCCTCACTGTGAGGATTCCTCAGGTGTGCTGCTGTGTAGCAGTAGAACCCCTCTGTGCAAACAAGCCATTAAGCAGTGGCCATAAAGGAAAGTGCATTTTGCAAGCCTAGACGTTGCTGATACTCACAAAATCTTTGTGCTTATGTTGAAACAACAGCTCATACTCCTCTCATGAAGGTAACCTAATGTCATCCTAGATTGAAGTTCCACTTCCTCTCCCCTCCACTTTTCCCTTAGCTGATCCTGCAAAGTGCAAGCAGGAAGGGGAACTTGAAACATTTTACAGTAGTTAGGGGTATGGTCATTAAGGCTGCTGTAGACTGTAATGCTTTCTAAATGCTTATTATCTTAAAACCCCTACATTTTTCATCCTTAAAGCAAACCAAAAAGAGGCCTGAAAATCACAGTCACTCAGTTTTCCTGTGGATGTTTAAGGGGGAAGAAGTTATCAATGCTAGATTTTTCACTTGCTGCCTCGATATTCTTACCACAGTGACATTTTCTATTTGGGTGGACATTCATGGTGTGTTATTCAAGAGCCAAAGCCGGATTGCCGGAAAAGATTTCTGTGCAGCCATAGCTGTTAAAGCATTGAAATTTCCTGTCCAAATCCCGCTGCTTGCACGTGGCACAGAGAGACTTGGTGAGTCATCATGAGCAGGGTAGAGGTGAAGCTCTAAGACACCTTGGAAAGCAGACTTGGCACACAGGAAGATGAAATGGGGTGGAAAACAAGTGATTAAGTGTGCAAGTTGCTGTGCATAAGTCCTGGTAGATCCGTACACCCAGAGAGCAAAACTGATGATTAAGATGAGATTTTCTCATTAAGATGGGTTTTTTCTACAGTGTAGACAGATTACTAAGTGTCCTACAGCCAGCCTTAAGAAACACAGGAGCACAACAGCTAAACGCTGCCTGCTTGCAATGAGTAACAACAGGTGTTTTTTCCATTTTATTATTTAGCATTTCCGTTGTAATGTATTGGGTTTATATGGCAAGGTTGATTTCTTTGTTTTTGGGGCGGGCTGGGGAGCTGTAGGGATGGTTTCTGTGAGAGGCTGCCAGAAGACTCCCTCATGTCCAACAGGGCCAATGCCAGCTGGCTCCAGCACAGACCCACCTCTGGCCAGTGCAGATCTTTTCTGTGAAGATTTGAAAACTTTGTGTAGATGCTATACTGTTATGTGCTCAGACAAACCAGTGGGTAGAAGTGCTCTGGCCTTCATTGATTTCCATTTTTACTAACTATTTTATCATCTTTTTATTAGAAAATGGTTTCATTGTTGACCTTTCATACCTGCTACCCTGAGGATAGCAAGATGAAAAATATTAAATGTTATACTTTCTCTTTAATAACAGAAATTGGCTATTTTGTTTGTTAGAGGGAAACAATCTGTCCTGGAGTTCATTTCACTGTGCAGAAGATAATATGTTTTGATATATAATAGAAAGTACATCTACTTTTACTATTTTCCCATAAAATGAAAAAACCTATGATTTGATCATATATGAGGTTCTGAACAGGTGACAGCCTTAATCTAGACTTGAGGGCACCTAACTGGTTTTTGTAGTGCTTAGAAAGATTAAAAAAAAGAAAATTGTATTTAAATATAGATAGCGTGTGGTTGGCTAGAAATTATTTGCATTCATGTGCCAAAATGATTTATAATATAAGGTTGATATAATTGACTACTTTCAGTAGCACTGGGTTTTAGTGATACATCCTTTTCTAATGACCAAATTATGAACAGTAAAATCCAGTGCAGAATTATTTACCAATGTGAATTATTTTCTTCTACATGGTATCAGCTCTAAGAAGACATGCAAGTCAATTCAACATATAGATAATAGCATATACATGTATTGGGTTTGTGTGGCATTGGTAAAACTGACTCGACTTAAAGAAATTAATTTATTACAAATCATATCAGAATAGGATACTGAGAAATAAACCCAACCTTTAAAAAACACCTTTCCCCCTGCCTTCCCTTCTTCCTGAGCTAAACTTTACTCCCAATTTTCTCTACCTCCTCCCCTCATAGGTGCAAGGAGCTAGGAAAGGGGGGCTGCCGTCTGTTCCCACAGACTGCAGCTCTTCACAAACTGCCCCAATGTGTGTCCTTCAGGAACAAACCGTTCCAGCGTGGATCCCCCACAGGGTCACAAGTCCTGTCAGCAAATCTGTTCCAACATGGTCTTCTCTCTCCATGGGTCCTGCCAGGAGCCTGCTCTAGTACGGTCTTCCCAAGGTGACAACCTACTCCAGGTATCCACTGTCTCCAGCCTGGGCTCCTCCAGCTGTAGGTGGTCCTCTGCCCTGCCATGGGCCTCCTTAGGCTGCAGGGGCACAGCTGCCTCACCAAGGTCTTCACTATGAGCTGCAGGAGAATGTCTGCACCTGCACCTGCAACATCTCCTCCTCCTCCTCCTCCTCCTTCTCCTTCTCCTTCTTCTCCTTCTCCTTCTCCTTCTCCTTCTCTTTCTCCTTCTCCTTCTCCTTCTCCTTCTCCTTCTCTGACCTTGGTGTCTGCTGGGCTGTTTCTCTCACATATTCTCACCCCTCTCTTCTCTGGTTGCAATTGCTTCCCTACACTAACTACTTTTCCCTTCTTAAATCTGTTATCCCAAAGGCCAAAATGTGCCCTGGAAATAAAATTCCATCTGCTTCACAGCCAGGTCCTCAGATGACTCCAGGAAATTTATCACTGCAAAATAAAAAGAAAACTA
>VZRN01006015.1:2766624-2802815 GCA_013397935.1 Dasyornis broadbenti
AAAAAAAGAAGTAAAAAATAATCAGTCCTTGTAGGCTTTGTCAGTCTGATCTGGAAGCAATATTTGCTTTCTGCCTCACATCTGGAGAACGGATAAGCAATTGGCAACAGCTATCTGGAAGGGGGATAGGGTTTAATAATATTTAATTAATTCTTATCTAATGTTTTTAGTGTTCAAGTTGGGGAAAAAAAAATGTTCTTTCACCAGCTGCTTCTTTTAAGAAGCAGTGATACTTTAAAACCTAACTATTCTAAATGGTGGTCAGAGACATAACATCAGTGTTCAAAGGGTTAGACTACTTCTCAGTAATCTTTATGTCTGGAAATGTTTTTATGTTTTAAATCAGAGATTGCATGACTGCTTCAGGGGTAGTAGTCAGATTTCTAAAAGTAGATGTCAGCTTTCCACTATTGAGCTCAAGCTATTAAATAAGAGATATTGCTTTCAGAAGGTTGTTTCATGCTTCATGTTGAAATGCATTGATCTCAGTCTGCTTTCTAGTGGCCCAATTTTCCACATCAGAAAATGAGTAAAAAATAAAAGAAAATACCGTGGCAGTTTTCATTTGTTAACAATTTGGTTAGTTTTCTCAGTACAAAAAGAAAATAAGACAGTGGGACTAAAGACTATTTGCTTTCATCCTTCAGAAGGTCTCATCATCAGGGCAAATCATGGCAGTAGGTCATATACAAGAATTTAGTTTCCTTGTACTACTTATCAGATTAAAATAAAAATGTCCACATGTTCCAATCCATCTGCTTTAACAGAGAGTGAAATCTACTTTAAAAACATACAGTAAAAAGAAGAATGTATGAGCAACTTAGAGCTCTACAGAAATGGCACAGTGAGAGGTCTCAGAAAATTACCAAGCACAGTGGCAATGCTAATTTATCTGTGCCACAGAAATGTATAAGTTTTTTTATAGACTTTAGCTCCTAGTTTAACTTAAAGTTGTTGCTTAAAGAACTCTTGGATGAGACAATCGAGCAGTTGCATGTATTTGTTAACAAGGAGATTTACACTGCTGTAGTAAAACCTTAAATAACTAAGAAATACATACATTATTTTGGTATGCCAAACATGTAAGAGAGGCAGAGACAGGGGAAAGCAGTTTCACATGAGTCTTAAAGGAAAGTTAATGAACTGTCAGAATTTAAATTATGTTGTCTGTTTGGATACTACATCAAATAAAACCCAAAACCATTTACTGACTCCTGTGAAAGCATTCAAAAAATCTGTTACACAGCCAAGTGCCACAAATGAAGAGAATGAACCTTCATTTACACATACAACATGCACACAGACACATCCTGCTCCTCAGAACGTCTTCAACCCGTGCTGTGTTGACTCAGTACAAAGGTGTAGCAGTGCCTGAGCTAGCATTTTTTGTCTCCAGAAAGAAATGTGAGAGAAGTAGTGTTCATCGTTCCAAATACCAGCTTACAGGTTTCATGAATCACTGATTTCTTTTCACTGGACCTGGGAAACCTTGATAATAATGTTGGTATATACAAGGAATGCACGGAATCTGGAGGAATGCTTCATGCATGTTTAGTTTTGACCAGTCCAATGGGGTGCCTTGCAACTTTCTATTACTGTTCATAAAAATCAACTTCTCCTTGGCAATGAAATACCATTGAAATATATTCTAATAGCTGTAATGACAGTGTATGGGCAGTTTTGCCGTAAATAGATGGCCAACTTCTCAGCACCCCAAAGGCTATTTTGACAGAAAAGAGTGATATAAGGCTAACTTTTAGGTCTTATCAGGCTAAACTTTCACAGACACCCAGACACTGCAAACCAAAACTCCTTTTGGAAATGACAGGCTCTGAATCTCTTTGCTCTTACAGCATTCTGTG
Source organism: Dasyornis broadbenti (assembly GCA_013397935.1). NCBI lineage: Eukaryota > Metazoa > Chordata > Aves > Passeriformes > Dasyornithidae > Dasyornis > Dasyornis broadbenti. The sequence continues at coordinate 2,768,487 of VZRN01006015.1, forward strand.
GCAGACTGACTCTATAAATCTGAGAGAGATGTGAAGGAAAAGGGATGCTCCAAATCCTAAATGAATCAAAAATATCATTTTCACATTGGAAAGCAGTCTTTAAAGTAATTTCTTCAAGTTATTTTAATATTGTAATATTATCAGTGATTTACTACTTTATCTACAATTATGTAAATTGTAATATTATCAGCTATTTTATGTCATTGATTTTTTTATGAGATGTAGTTTGTGAATTGTTATGAAACCAGGAAACATTTCTCAATACAAATCATATATGCAGGAAGGGAGAAGACAGGTAGTATGTTAATTCAATAGATTGTTTAAACACCTCACCATGCCTGAACTGAGAAGTATTCATTATATTTCAATAATAACATATTGATGAATCTTTCTGAAATCCTGGATGAACTTGAAACTGTTTTAGCCTGCATTCTTGTAAATACTTCAGATAATCAATGATCAAGCAGCCCATGTTTATTACTGGGGTTAGAAGATAACAAGGAGTTTCCATTTTGAACATTCCTCATATTTAAGATAATGCAGACATATTTGAAAGTACCTGCATTGCCTTTTATTTCTTCTTATAAGCAAATCTATGTCAGGCTATGCTGAAAAAAATCTTGGTGCCCAGAGTTTGATAGTATATTCTTTGGGGTCCCTAAATTCATAAAAGAATGACAAATAGGATTTTCATAAATCAAATTTATTTTGATTTTAAAAGGTGAGCTATATTGGCCACACATTTGAAATTTTTTCTTTCCTTGTTTGCTGTTTAAAAATATCAATAAAGTTAATGAACAAATGGATGCAGTCAAGTAAATCAGAAGCAGAACACAAAATACTGGCAATGCAATTATATCTTCCCTGATGCTTCACCAGTGGACAAAAAGAAAAACTTGCAGAAGAACCAAAGGAATTTTCATCTTTATTTAAACAGCAGTATCCTGAATAATGCCAGACTTGAACTGAAACTGATTATAAGGAGCTATGGGAAGCTAGAGGGAAATGTTGAAAGTAGATAAATCACGGAAATGAGATCTTTGACACCTATTTTCTTAGATTATCTGAGTAAGAAACTAGATCATATTCGTTAGCAGAGCTTCACAATATTTTTCTCTTAAAGAAACCATTCATATCCCTTTATTTACCTCTCCTTATTTGGAGAACAAAATGGTCACCCACCATGGATTTCTGCAAAGATAGCTGTAGGTTTTTTCCCCTTTATCTCCTGATGTATATGGATGAGTAGCAAAGGTCCTGAGGTCTGCTGGCAGGTGATAAAGTGCATATTTCATTTATTGGGTGGGATGCACTTTGTAAGAGATGCCAGCTTCTCAAAGGTGACAGCCAAAAGGATGTGAAGAGAATGGAGCTGTTCCTGATATTAGAGGCTTTTTCCAAGGGAGGCAGAATTGATGAGAGCAGAGTTTAAGCTGTGGTGCAATATAATAACAGACAGGTAGCCACTGGCAGCAAGGCAGACTCTGAGTTATCACAGCTTCTGAATGGTGCTACATTGTCAAATGATTGCAATTCAAGCTTTGGATTTGAGTGCCTGACTGTCAAAAAAAAAATCTCTATTTTTTGCACTTTGTTCTAAAATAACTTTCTTCTATTAATTCTATTGAAGTTTGATTTTGGATTCAGCATTTAATGACAAGATCTGGGTGGATGACAAAGAGAATTGCTATTCTTCCTGAGGTATTGTAAGTAACTATTTGTCCAAAGATAAGTATGCCTGTATATCTAGAGGTTTTTCTGTTTTCTCAGTTCTTATGATTTTATATTTTTAATGTTCTCAAAAAATATACTGCAATTATATATATATATTATTTCTCAAATTATATATATATTTAAAAATCCAGCCACGGGAATAAACAGGAATTTCTGGATTTTATGATAATTATTTTGTTTTACAGGAAAATAACATCAGCCATAATAATGTTATCTTTTGCTAAGTACTTTAGCTATTAGATGTGGAGAGTGCCTAGTACCTGAGAAGGCAAAAGTATCTAATAATAGAATGAAGGGATGGAGGCCAACTGCCAAAAAAAGGTGGAATCGCTGACAGCTGTGATGGATAACCTAGTAACAAAGATGAAGAAGTCTTAGCAGGAGTGCACGGATAGAGAATAAAACATAGGGTAAAAGGGTAAGTGAAAAAAGGAGAAAAATGGATCTGTAGAAGAAAAAAGGCATTGTTTAAATAAGTAGGTGAAAAAAAAGTATCACTTTCTTTGCCACAAATCAAAGGACAGCAGAAAAATCTTATCTTAGGAAATGTCTGAGATTATTTTAATATTAGTTTTTCCCTGGAAAAAAAACCAATGAAGATAGCAATTAAGGAATTTAACTTAACAACTGAAAAAAATCCATTTATGAGAAATAAAATTGGTTTAGTTGACAAATCACAGATGCTGTCTGACAGGCACAATGCTCTTTAGCGGGTCTTAAAAGGACAGATGTGCACCAATTATATTCAATTTAGTAAGATACTGCATCTATCTTCTACGTGACTCACAAAAAAGCTGGATTCTACTGTTTTCTGGGAAGTAAAAATAAAAAAAAAAATCAAAACCCCATTACGTTGCAACTATTAAAAGGTTGTACTTCCAAGGAGTGTCTGGATTAAAAAGCATTATCCTTAAGAAATAATTTCCATTCAAGAGAATTTTTCATGTATTTGCAAATAATATAGAGAATGGATGAAGTGGGAAGGCTTTCAAACTAACAAAGAATGAGAATCATACACGTGACCATTACGAAGAAACAAAATTGATGACTTCAGTTAAAAAAAAAACAACCCACCAAAAAAACAGTGATGTGTGCAACGCAATGATATTAAGCAATACCCAATATAATACAAAAGTGATAAAGTTGAGTCAGAAAAGCATTTTTCTCTAGGCTTCACCCTCTCAGGAGGAGGCTTGCATATACAGTACTAACTGAAAGAAGCCACAGAATTTCAGCCTCTGTCCTTCCACCACCTTCCCTCTATCTCATGCATCACATGTGTTTGTATCATGTCATGCTCACTTGGCCATGTGACTGCTCATCCCTGGATATGGGGTTGGAGTCCACCACTGAGACACCATTATGCACTTTACTGTCATGACCATTCACTCTCCTAATGATTTGTTTAACATTAGTTTGTTGTTTTTTTCTTTCCATTACTTTTGGCATCCTAAAATATATAGTTTCAGAAGGATACCAAGAAAAATGTATAAAAATCTATTAAATGATTAGAAGAATTCCCTCATTTTAGTATCTGAAACACTCACAAACCCTCAATGTTCTTCCTACGTAGAGTAGCAGAACAAAATTATTTTCTCCATTTTCTAGAGGAACCCAAACATGGTGAATTGACCAAGACCACATAAAAAGCAGTAGTGTAAGAAGGCATTGAAATCAAGACCCACGAACCTTAGGTCACCGACCATACTGGTATATGTAATTCCCACCAGCAGATAAAATATCAGCAACACAAAAAATTTTATGAGAAGATAAATGTGAGCTGTCTTTGTATGCAAATTTGGAATAAGTGAGTCACTGGATTGTTCTACAAAATGCTTGCTTGGTCCAGACAGATGGGTGTTTACACAATGCAGTTACCATAGCACTTGGTTTAGTGTGGTGCTAAATCCTGCTGAAAAGACAGGGTGTTTACTTGGGCTCAGCTATGCGGCAATGCATCCACAGCACCTCCACTTAGCTCAAGATTTAACTAGGATGGGCTCCTTTTCACCTGCAAAAGCCTGTCTAAATGTGCATAAAGATAAACGATTGCAAGAAAATAATTATTTGCCTCCTTACAATGCAAGAAAAGAATTATTTGTTTCCTTGCCATGCAAGACTCTTTTTCCATTGGATATTTGCCATAGTTTGCCAAGATCTCATTATCTGTCTTTCCCCTTACTCTCTAATAGCCTTATATTTCATATCAGACTGCATTTCTTTTCCTTCTTTGCACTGTATTTTTGCCTGGTGAGACCAAACTCTGAGATGGTGCTCATTGTTTGGACAAGACTGTGAAAGCTTTTGGCAAATAAGATTAGAGGGGCTCTGTGGGAGACAAGTATCTGCTAGAATGTCCTGTATTATTTAGATGTCTCATTTTTGGATATGTTGTGTCTCATCAGTTCTGTAACAGAAGAGTGTACAAATGTATCAGATTTTCAAAAATGAAAAGTATGAAAGGAAATCTATGAATGTTCTTCCAGTATGCACTGTAAAGAAGTGAAAATAAGAAAGAAAATAAGAAAAATAATACTTATAAGCAAGTTGTTATCAATTAACAGTATACTGAAGCTTATAATTTTGCCCAATGAACAGCAGAAATAATAACATAAATGGAAAATCAAAATATATTCATTATAATGACTTTATGACAATGGCATTATCAAAATATAGGATCAAAATATTTTTCTCTGGTTTTATTGTTTGTTTGCTTATTTTAGTTTCTCTTCAAGACTTTAACAAAGGCACTCATCCAGAATCCAACTTCTCCAGTATGACTAAAGAAAACAGACTGTAGAAACCTGTGAAAGGTGACTCATATCTCCTAAGTTCAGTGCCTAAAAATGGGTATCAATTTGATCACATCTATGTTTTTCCAGCTTGCTTTTTAGGTATACTAAGAAATGTTGTTTACCCATGCAAAGCATATCAGAGTATGGATTTCAGCCACCATCCTGTTAAAATCTGTCAAGATATTATAATTTCTTAAAGTATAATAGAATACCTGTCCATGATCTCCCTTTATGTTATTGTCTTCTAGTTTTTCTTTTCTTTTTCCTTCACTGGATGTGCAGAGCAGATCTCCTGTGTCAAAAAGTCAGCATTTGTGGTAAAGAAAGCTGTTGATTGCAGGAATCTTCCTTGTTTCTGAATTTAGAAAGAGCATACTGAGTGACTAATGTGATTGCAAGCAGAGAGAAAAGGTCTCATTAGTCAAAGCAAACAAATGATTCTATGGAAAATTCCTATGTCAAGTCAGTTAATCTGCCTCTCCACAGATGGTCACTATTATGTGTTTCTTATTTTTTGAATGCTCAGCTTGATGATCTGGTATCTTATTGATGGACCTGCTACACAGTCACAGTAATAAACAGCAATGAGTAAGAGCTAAGTTTTGGATAAGAGAAGTGCCATTTGGTGATAAACATTCTGCAAATAACAGATGTTAGAAATGTCAAATTTGGGACCTGATCTTGCACAACATTTTCACACTTACCTTACCTGTTCTTCTCTTCCAGTCCAAAATGGAGCTGCTTTGACAGAAGAGATAGGTTAGTATGTTAAAAAAGGTTGACATTCACAAAAACCCGGTAGTGATGAACGCTGAAGAAAAAATCCAGAAACAAATTTTGATTAAGGAACCATAGAATAAAGGATAGAAACATATGCTGATTATAGAAAGTGGAAGATAAAGACATGCCTCTCTAAATATAGCATATTATATCTTGTTATTGCAACTTTTTTCACAGTGCACAAGTATCCTTACAAAGGCATTACCTAGCTTTGATTTTGTTAGCTCTGTGATTCTAAAATTTGGGCATGAGGGGCTGACTTCAGTATACAAATCATTTTGGAGTTCTAAGAGAAACAATTTTCTAAAACTTAATTTACATAAAATGTTACTTAGATTTCTACATATTTTGGTGTGACGATCAGGCATATCTTAGTGGTTTGTGTTGAATGAATGTTCCTTGAAAAACAAGTCTCATCCTTAAGAGCCTAAACATCAATTTTGCATCTTAACTTCAGGATCCTGTTATATGACATCTTGACTATGGTACATTGCTGTGGTTTAAGCCCAGCTGGAAATTAAACGCAGACACTCGTTCATCACCCCTCTTCCCCACCCAACCCGGTGATATGGGGAGGAGAATCAAAGTAAAACTTGTAGATTGAGACACAAACAGTTTAGTAATCAAAAATAAAGTAAAAATACAGTAATAATGGTAAATTATAACAATAATAATACTAATGGTAATAATATGGGGAAAAAGAAGTGATGCAAAATACAATTGTTTATCACCTGTTGACCAATGATAGACCTCACTTCCCAAACCCAGATTAGCCTCCCTTCCCAGTAGCTCCCCCCAGTTTATATACTGGGCATGATGTTCTGTGGTGTGGAATATCCCTTTGATTAGCTCGGAGAACCCCCCAGTTTCTTTTGCTACCTCCTCAGTGGCAAAGCCTGAGAAAAAGATAAAGTCCTTGACTTACTATAAACATGACTTAGCAAAAGACCAGAGCATCAGTGCGTTATCAACACTTCTCATTCTGAATACCAATACAGCACTGAAACAGCTACTGAGAAGTAAGGAGCTCTACCCTAGCTGAAATCAGGATATATATAAAAAGATGGAAATCACAAAATGCAGACATACATAATAAAAATGTATAAAACCTTTTAAATTTTAAACACGGCTTTGAATGAGGATGCTGACACATTTCTTTCAAATGCCACATCTATAGTTGCTTCTCAATTTTGCAATAAATTTCTTCAAATATTTGAGCGCTAATTACATTCTGAACTTAAATACTCAAAGTATAAAGTTCATTAACCTTGATGACATGGATTTCCCTCTCTCCATACGCAGGTTCTGAAGTCACTCATTCTTTATCAGAGAAGTTAAGAATAAGGAATTGACTGGATGACCACATCCAAGAGTTTCAATCAGTGGCTCAGTGTCCAAACAATGATCAGTAACAAGTGATGTCCCTCAGGGAGCAATATTGGGATTGATGTTGATCAGTATCTTTACTAAGGGATTGAGTACACCCCCAGCAAGTTAGCAGATAGCACCAAGTTGTGAGGGCAGTTAATACACTTGAAGGATGAGATGCCATCCAGAGAGACCATGAAAGGCTTGAGGAGCAGGTCCATGTGAACCTCATGAAGTTCAACAAGACCAAGGGCAAAGACCTACAACTCAGTGGGGCAATCCTCAATATCAACACAAGCTCAGAGGTAAATTAATTGTGAGGAGTCCTACAGAGAAGGACTTGGAGATATTGATGGATGAAAATGGGAGCCTGAGACAGCGATGTGTGCTTGCAGCCCACAAAGCCGGCTGTAGCCTGGGCTGCATCAAAAACATCTTGGCCAGCAGGGTGAGAGAGAGGATTCTGCACCTCTGCTCTCCTCTGCTCTGGTGAGAGCCCACCTGGAATTCTGCATTCGGTTCTGAGTCCTCAGCACAGGAAAGATGTGGCTTGTTAAAGCAGTTTCAGAAGAGGGCCATGAAGAGAAATGGATCAGTTGTCCTATGAAGAAAGGCTGAGAGAGGTGAGGTTGTTTAGTCTGGAAAAGAGAAGGCTCCAGAGAGACCTTACTGACACCTTTGAATTCTTAAAGACAGCTTGTAAGAAAGATGGAGATAGTCTTTTTAGCGGGATCTCTAGTGACAGGACAAGGGGCAGGGGTTTTAATCTGAAAGTGGATAGATTTAGATGGGATGTAAGAAAAAAATCTTTTATGGTAAAGGTGTTGAAATATTGGGCCATTTTCCCCAGGGAAGTTGTGGATGCTTCCTCCATATAAGTGTTTAAGGACAGGTTGGATATGGCCTTCAAACAATCTGACCTAGCAAAAAATTTCCCTGCTCATGTCAGGGGAGTTGAAATAGATGATCTTTGAAGGTTCCTTCCAATATATACCTTTCATTGATTCTGTGATTCTATTATTCTGATTTTATGAAATTGATTTAGTATGACATTTTAAATAGTAAGACATCTAGGACGCCATAAAAGATACTGAGTTTAAGACTGGTGCCAATTATTGCGATGTTGAAGCATAGAGTAGCGATTATACTGTGAAGTGTCTTAGAAAAACATATAAAATACACATCATTAGGTGTCTTCTGACAGGATAAGAGAATAAAGAAATAAAAGAAGGAGGGAGACATTTAATGATAACCATTGCTACTGTTTATTCACAGAATCTTCCTAATAAGTGCTTTTATGTCTCTCAGGTTTACTTATGCAAAGTTCACATAACAGGTTTATAATTATAAGAATTATCCTCCCTAGTGTGGTTTCCCATTAGGCATTTTAGGTCCTGAAAATTATGCATATGTCTATTTTCACTTAAGGGCTGTCATCACCACATATCTTTCACAGAGCTGGTCAGCAGGAGTCACCTACACCCATTAAGCATTCTTCATTCTGGGTCTGCTGCCAACAAAGGTCATCAACTGAACAATGTATTTAATCTCATAAACATTTTCTATGCTTACAATTTCCTAATGTTAACTTGCTAGAGACTGTAAAATTGCTATAATTTCTCCTAGGTTAAGCAAGCCCTGTTCTATTATTTCTAATTCTGAAAGACTGTACAGATGAACGATAAAAGCCTGAGACTATAAACTGGAACCTTTGAATTTTCCCTTGGCAGATAAATGCCCTAATTGTTGGTGTAGTCAATCTTGCACATGCTCTTGATCTCTGGCACATGCAATGTTTTGTCCTCTCTTGGAGAGTGGAATGCCTTCAAAGGAAGAATGTAGAGCTAACAGTATCCTTTCACTCTGAATGGAGTCCAGCTTGTGATTTTCAGTACTATCCAGTGAAGGGAAAGCTAAGGACTGGGTAAAAGAGAGAGTTGTACGTGTTTTTCCTGTTTTCATATCTAGTGCTTAAGATTTGGAGGTGTAGAAGATTCCCAGGCTTCATATGTCTCCATTTTCCAAAGAAAGCTTCTGGGAAATTCCAGGCTGTGGATCAATAACATGCTGAGGTGCAAGACAAGGGCATTTATCTGACAACATTTTCATTTTTTTACCTTAACAGGCTCTAGTTTACCTAGTTGGGACCAATTTTCATGATAGCAAATGGGGTTGGCTAGGCCTCCAAACTAGTGGGCACGAAAGTTAGACAACATTGAGCACTGACAGACTTTTATTCGTTTTTAACTTGGTATTGGATTTGTCCTCGCTGGAAGACATTCATTTAAATGTGATTATATGAGTTTGCCAGGTTTGTGTGTCAGTTGTGATTTTCAAAGTTATCATAACTGGCTTGGTGATTAGTCAAAAGCAAGTAGTTTGGGGGCCTAGGTTGCTTCAAAAAAATCTCATTTTACCTCAATATAGTTTAATCTGTGGAAATTTTGGTCATATTCCTGTCAAAAGGATGTTTGCTATTTGACTTCATTTAGGCCAATTCTTCCATCCAGGCATTTTTTCCTTAAAGATAATCAACCATGACAATTCAGCAGAGGAGAGCTTTGGAATAGTCTCCTAATTATATTTCACATGTTTATTTTGCAATGAGCATGGTTCTGGCTGATATTTTGAAGAATAATACAATGAGACTTTGAAACTGCAAAAACCTCATCTGTATTAATACACCTAAGAACTGAATACCTTGTCTTACAAAGGCAAAAGTTTTACAGGAGTGTGATTCATATGATGGAAAAACATATTTAAGGGGGTTATATGCACACAGTGGAAGCTATTTAGACTTAAAAACTATTGAACAGGTGTAAGAGTCAAGACATTTTTAATAAAGGATGATTTAAAGTGTTTTAAGTAGATGGTCGTGTAGCCCTCTGACTCTAAAACTAGAATTAAAATACAATGCAATTAACCAGACTAGCTGACAGCTAGAGATGTAAGTAGCTCTAAATACTAGTTTTTAACACCTGTTTTAAAACAGTCAAAATTTGCAGTTCAAACAAAAAATTTGCATGATTCTTTACTGAGCCTTTCTAATAAAAAAATGTTTCTCAGTAAAAACTACCTGACAATTAATTTTGAACACATTTATAATCACCTAAAATGTTATTAACCAAACTAGCACTTTCCCGTCTCAAGAACTTTACTTCATTCCCAATTTATTTTTCCCAGTCTGCTGAGTTTTATTTAACTAAACAGCACTTTGACAAGGTGAAGCAATGCTGTGTCATTCAAATTTTTTTGTGTAATTTATTCCTAATTTTTAATGGTTTATTTGAGCTTTTCAATGGTTGACTCATGCAAAGACTACCACAGAAGAAAACACTGTGCCTTTAAATTGAGGATCATCCTCAAAAAAATGTTTGTTCTACTCCAGTTACATCCAGCTCACTATAAAAGGCTGGATTCAACAGGACAAATTTATATTTGAGAGCTTAATTATAACCAGATTTTGAATTTCTTATGCTTTTCCATCCTACTCACTTATTCCAAGAACCAAAAGCAAAACTTGTCTAACAAGCTTTTTGCTTCCTTGGACAAGGCCACACAAACTACACTTCGAAAATTGATCGCCATCATTCTTGTAGTGAGCAGTGAAGTATGAAACGCACATCTAAGGGAGTTGTTCTGGAGCTGTATGGGGATACCCTTTCTTCTTGGACTCACATGGACCCCTTGGTCAGGAGAAGGCTTGTTCTAACTGGTCTCTTCCCTCTGCAGAGTATAGACGTCAGAGGCATCACTTTCATGGCAGTTTTACTAGAGTAGAACAAATTTTTGTCTTATATGTGTATATGTACCTTGATGCTACACATTTTTGACCTTTCTTTTTCAGCTGATGGTAGATGTAGTCTTAGATTTTTTTTGACCTTTTAACTTCATTAAGAGCATGTAAAATATTTTTTCTTCCACAAGAAATGGAACTATTGCAGTGATTGAACAAGTTCTTTGACCGAGGTTTCTTCCTTCTTTTACAAGATCTCTAGGTAACTGTTCAAGCTGGCAAGCAACATAAAATTGGCTAATAAATCTATGTGTATACTTTTGTAATAAAAATATACTGTAATGTAATGTACATGTTAAATATTCTTAAACTTTTTTTTATCCTCTGAAACTTCATACTATTTTATCTTCTATAAAACTCTTTGTTCTCCTTCAATCTAATTTTCAGTAATTTTTGAATATTCTTTTATTAAAATCATCATTAAAATAAATTTCTCTTATTTCATGTGCAAAACACAAATGTAAAATTTAATAGTTTTATCTATTTAATACTTTTATCTATTTAATATGTCTGATCAGTTTTATATCTAGATAGAAAATCTTTTTTTTTTTTATAAAAATCAAGGAACAGCTTCATTCTCTATTTCTGTCAGGGATTTACGTTGATTACTTTGCCAGAATATGCTTTGTCTCAGGTTAGATTTTGCCCTTTTTTGGGCAAAAAGAGCTGTATCTTGATAGGATGGAAAATTTCTAATTACAACTTCATGTATCCACCAATCTAATCCACCAACAATGTCTAAATGTACATGGGATAAGTGACCATGCATCTTCAAGTAATTGTCTGTGGCACTGAGGTTCAGTGGTGAGAATTTAGAAAGAAATCAAGAATCTTGTCTATGTGCGTTTAATTTGATCAAAACCAGGATCTTAGATGTGGCAGCAGACTGCATTTTGTATTCAGATGAATTTCACATCTGCTCAGATGCAAAGTAAAAATCTCTTTGTGTCTCTACTGGGCTACCTAACATGGTTAGCATGCAGGGGCAGAACAAGGAATGCCTAAAGGAACAGCATGACCGAAGTATGTGTAAGAAATTACGGGTAAACTCATACCATAACAGCAGTTTGGCTCAAAAGGCTTTGCTACCCAGAGAGAACTGATAACCTTAAACTTTGAGTGAAATTTTAAAAATTCATAATTGCATGAGGAATTGGGTAGTATTATCCTGTTAATCTTCTGGGATTTTTCTCCTGTTTATGAGTATATTAGCTTTTAAGCTAATTAAAGAATGTCTGAAAAAGGCAAAAAGCTGTTCATTGAATGCTGGAAAATTCAGGTTAATTGTTCTGGATTTCTGATATAAGACTTGAGCAAGTCTGTTAGTAGTGACTCCTTCAGATGTGAACCTGGTTTTTATTGCTCCTCATCATAACCTTGGGAAAATCTGGACATCTTGGTAAAGTCTTTCTGGGCCACATACCCAACTATCATAACACTAAATAATATTACTCCTACCTCTTTTGAAAATTGCCCCAACAGACAACTCAACACTTGGCAGAACTCTGTCTTCTAAAAGCAAACGGCAGCTACAAAATTCATATCCTCAGATAACTCATTGAAGTACCTATTCTTGAAACCCAGCCAAAGCTGGTTTCTCCTTGTATCCAAAGGAGAAAGCTGAGCATCTTCATGGACAATTGCATTTCATGGACATGTGGTGGTCACTGTCTGTCCAACAACCCTAAAAAGCAGTGATAAAGGTGGTCTTCTAAGAGGTGTATGATTGCAGCAGCAGATTGCAGAGGTTCCTGTCAGACCCATGGAAGAGAAATATGCCAATATTAAGAAATATCTAAACAATTGGTGGCATCCATGAAAATAACTGATTATTGGTCAAGTACGGAGCGGAAAGCCCTTATATTATTGCCCTGTTGTTACAGTTTTCTCTCATCATCAGTATATGGCCATTTTCCAAACCGTCATACTGGGCTGAAGGGACTGTTCATGCTACACACATGCGCATTCTTTAATCTCAAGGAGGATAAAGGCATGGAACATTTGGGGGTTTTTTGAAATGGATCTGCACTGGAGACTTTTTGACAGAGTACCACCACATATGATGGTACCAGGTACAGATTCCTGTGTGAGAAGTTTCTCGTCCAGGATCAAAGCCTAGTTTTACAATTATGCTGATGAAGGTATGATTTATACTCCCCACGCTTCAAATTACCTTCCTTTACTGCTTTTACTTCCTTCGAGGCACTCAGAACTTAAATAGATCTTGTCAGCCTACCATCTGCTTCCAGTGGCAGCCAAGGGGCAGAAACATTTATAACAACAGCAGTGAGGCTCAAAAGTGACATATCTTCTAAAAGTATTCACCACTAATTAGGAAAAGAGGCCTAAATGACAAAAAGAAACATTTTTGTTCTGAAAAAGAGTAGCAACTCTCCTCATCTGAGTTCATTGAGACAAGAATAGGAAATGTTTAAGGTACTTTTGGGCACTGAAAAATGGGTTAGTGAAAGAATTTTGGGAAGCTTTGAAGTCAGTGCATGTTTTTTTGGGGGTTTTTTTGTCTATATGTGTAAAAGGGTTGATGTAAAATTCTATCCATGATACAACATGAGATTAACATTAAAAAGGACAAATAAGCCTCTGTTCAAGGCAAGTTTAGCTTGAAATGCAAATCATATGAGAATACTGTGACAAAAAATAACTCTTCAAAGTGGAATTTTAATGCTTCAGTAAGGTCTGAATTCTAGAAAATAAATATGTCTTCCACACAGACATTTAAAATCAACTAAATTCGGTGGAGATTTGCACAGAAAGCAAGACATTTAGAGAGCAGGATGTTCTGGGGGACTGTGTCAAAGGCTTTACGGAAGTCCAGATCAATGATATCTGTAGCCCTTCCCTTATCCACTGATTCAGTCCCCCCATCATAGAAGGCCACCGGGTTAGTCAGGCAGGCCTAGCCCATGGTGACACTTTGCCGGCTGTCTCAAATCACCTCCCAGTTCTCTGTGTGCCTTAATATAGCTTCCAGGAGGATCTGTTCTGTGATCTCCCCAGGCACAGGGGAGACAGGTTGGTGGTTCCCAGCATCCTCCTTCTACCCTTTTTGAGGATGGGTACTGTATTTCCCTTTTTCCAGTCATCTGGGAATTCACCTGACTACCACGACTGTTCATAGAATCATAGAATTTTCAAATACCATCGAAAGTGGCTTGACAACTATATCAGTTGCTTCAGGACTCAGATGCATCTCATCAGGCCCCATAGACCTGTGTGAATTCAGGTTCTTCAGGTGGTCAATAACCTGGTCATCACTTACAGTGGGGAGCACTTTGCTCCCCAAGTATCTACGATTAACTCCATAAGTGTGCTCTTCTTGAAGAAAAACTCTTAGCACTCCAACATATATCCAAGGGACTGTTTGTTTATTTCTTGTGTGCACGTAAGTTTGGTTTCGTTAACCTAAACAATTGGTCCCAAGCGAATGTTCAGAATGAAAAACTGAAACAAAATTTTGTCTGAATATACTTTTTGAGGAGAAATTTGCTCAGATTTTGAACTCCTGCATCAAAAACAATTTCAAGGTAAAACATGATTCTTATTATTCCTGAGATCTTTAGGCAATTAGATGAAGTTCAACAAGAGAAAGTGCCACATTCAGCACCTGGGATGGGGCAGACTTTGCTGTACAAATGTAAATAAACTCATAGATGGGTTTCTCAGGCACTAGGTATTATTCAATGTGATCACATCTACTTTTTAAAAAGAGAGAAAATAAATGCTTAGATATCAGCAAAACATATAGCTTACTCTTTGTTATTTCACATTAAGTCTGTAAGGTTTTTAGAAGAAAAATACACTTCCGATTTTTAGGCTGTATGTTGTTCTGACATTGAGGAATGTAATTCATTACTCAGAAAATGGCAACAAATTCCACATTATTTGCTCACCATTGTGTTGTTCAGTTATCAGGTTACATTTTTTTTTGTTAAAGCAAGAGTTAATGGGAACAACACTTAATTAAATAAACAAATATTTGGTTACCTGGTAAAAAACCCCAATCTCTGTTCATTATATTTAACTATAAATATCTAAACCACTACAGCACTACTAAAATATTCTTTTTATCCTTAGAATTTAAGGCATTTAAAAGTTGTCTTCAATTCCAGCACAACAAAACATAGCTCTGGAGATCTCCCTCAAGGTCACAAGACTCTTCAAATAGTTAAATTGTACAAACTGTAGATCTTTCATGGGGTTTGAAGGCACTCAGATTATAATATAACACAAGTTCCCTAGGAAATCATGTAGTTTAAATGGAAGGTCTCCCTTTGTTGTCATAGTAAAATATAGGGGATTGTGAACAGGTGCTTGGCATGGTAAGTAGGCACAGCAGGACAGGAAAAAAAAAGCACAACTTTTCATTCAGTTTTCAAACTCAAAAGAAAGTGCTCATTTCAAGTAAAATTCAAAGTATAAGCCTTTACTACAGTAGGAGCAGAGAAGGATCCTATAACCTCAGCAATCCTTTGTCTGTGTGTCTAAACAGTTAAGACATGATCATACATACTCTATTCGTGAGGAAGAAACCTCAACAAACGTGATCATTAATTTGATCAGAACACTCAGTGCTAACAACTGTACAGCCTGCCCTATGAATTGGTAAACAGCTGCTACCATACAGTATTACTTCTGGAACTGCAATTCTATTTCCCTTTTAGGTCAGAGAACATTTTGTAACACAGAGGAAAAAAACATTTTGTTTTGACCTGCAGAACCACATGGCCAATTAAAGCCAAAAGTTTTAATGCAAATTTGCCATTTGATCTGCCTTCTTCCAATTCCAGCCACTCATACAACACCTATGAAGGGATCCTTGTCCTAGTCCTGCAATGAATGAAAGCCAGAGACTGGTCCCACAATCGGTTCAAAAGGTAAATATCAAAGGAAAAAGAGGTGTTGGATTTATGCAATTCCCCATGTACAAAATGATACCACAAATGCATTGTGATGTAACAAAAGAGAGTTGTTCAAGCTTCTCTACGGATATGCACCTGGATAACCACAAATATGATAACCTGTTGCCAGTCTGGGCCATGAGAAACTCAGTTGACAGATTTCTGATGGCTGTGTAGGAAGCAATTGCAATTAGTTGAAGAGAGCTGCTTTGGAGGGCTCTCTTTACTTTTATTTGCTTATGTCCACATTGGCATGCTGTGGGAGGCCAGTTTACAGTACAGATTCATCACGACCATCACTCACCTGTGACACTGTTTCAAAATCAATACAAAAATGGACCAGCCAAGGCACAGAACATGTTCCACCACGCTCACCAAGCTAATAGGCAGAGCTTTATATTGCTCATGTGCTACTTCACTTGGCCTACTATAAGAACATTGTTGTGCTAGATAGATAGCTTTACCCCCTTGCCTTACATTTTCTATTTCTGTCATATTCTGTATTGCACAGATGGGCTCATATGGATAAAAAAAAACATGTCATTGCATGTAAATTATTTTGTGTGTTATTTGAAGAAGATGCTCTCATTTTAAGCCTTCAATTTTGCAGAAGGTAGAGCAAAGATGAAAGTTTATTTCAACAGTATCCCCACTGTAGTTTAGGTTCACTGGTACAATCTGATGGGCTTTTTTATAAGAGCTAGTTGTTTTGCTCTGCTACTTTTTCTAGCTCACATAAGTATATAACATAAAAAGGCAATCTAACAGTTTAAAGAGAGAGCAAATCTATTGAAATCAAAGAGAACAGCTTAGATCCTGACGAGTCACACTGCTGGGAAAGCCCACAAATAAGATCTAAGGCTCATCAACCCACTGTTTATGGCTGAGCTTACTTAGAGGCATATCTCCTGCCAAAAACCATGTGCCACTGAAAGGACTTACTCTTATTTTTTTCCCCCTAGGACTGCTAGGGCACTCAGCTTGTTACGCTTGCTCAGATATCCAGTTTATTTAGACTGCTTTAAATCACAATGTTAATTTTTTAATAATCTCCCAGGAGAGAGGTTTTCAGTCAGGTCCATGCTTTCTAGTCTTGACATTAAGTCCATAGAATTTCTCCAAATAGTCTCAGTAAATAGATCAAAACTAAGCTGTTTCGTATAAGGCCAGAAGCAGCTTTGGACTACTGACTACTTGTATAGAGACAGTAGTGTTTTAGGATTATCCAGGGTCCCAACACGGTACTGCAGTTCTGCTAAGAATGGAACCCAAAAATCAGTGGCAAATGATGGTAAGCAGTAGCAGCAGAGGCAATGTTACAGTCACACAGAGAGGGTGGGAAGGCAACAGGAAAAGTACAAAAACTTGCAGAAGAGCTGGAAAAATGGAGAAGGGATCCACAAAGTTATCATGCAAGCCAGGTAATGGGAGAAAGATAAAAAAAGACATCAACAGCAGGCTGGGGGACTTTGACAATGCAAAGACTCACAAGTCTTGAAAGCTGCTTCAAGGTAGGTCTGTGTGAACAGTCCCTGGAAAAAATTTTCTCTCCAAGCCTAGGAATCTGGGTCCGTTCTAGTTTCTGGAAGACACTAATGGTCCGCTAATGGTCTCCTAAACAATTTCCAGTCATGGTTCACAGCTGGAATGGACCACAGCCCACTCATAGTCAGCCTGGTTATGTCTACCCTCTTTTGTGGAATACAGGATCTTACTAGCATAGATCTGGACTATTTCATAGATCATTGGAACAGTTGTCAATGGTTTGAATGACCTACAATTTCCCAGACTATCTCTAGCCCACAGCTGTGAGGAGCTTGCATAATTTCACTATACGGGGATTTTTTCCTTTCATATCCATCTCAGACAAAGAAAATGCTCTCCCTGTTTTGATACTGTTCCTATAATAGGATAGAACCAAACAGAACAATAGCACAACAATCTTCTTTTGTAATTAAATGCTGTAGACATAAACATACAGTTCAAAAATGATTCTTCATAAGCAATCTTTAATAATCATGATTGGAGACAACCTTCTGGACTAAAAAATCTACTTTTCCCTCTTCCTCTTTGATGCTCTATTCACACCAGAGATGAGCACCAAACTGTAGATCTGTCCTATGTAGTTACACTTACAATGAGTCCTCTTTTCTCAGAATGCAAATTGTTCTTTCAAACTATGAAACCTAGCTCCCAACCCAAAATAATCAATGTTTTTCAAGTCAGAGTCTGAAAGGATGCCAGGAGGATATTTTGTGTGAGTGAACAAAACGCAAATAAGATCATAAAGTAAATGCAAACCTTATTTCTTCAATCTGGTTTTCTTTTGCTTCTCTGTAAGCAGGGATGCTTCTATTTCATTTGTGGTAGGTTTCACTGCTCACGGTACATATTGATTCTGGATAGTCAGTCTGTCACTTCTGGTCATTTTCTGTCATTTAGACATGCCAGATCTCTGAACGTCTGAAGAGATGCTAAAATCAAGAACTCTGCTTCTTAAGTACCAGATGTTTTCTCTCGATTGGGAAAACTTCTTTCTCAGCAAAAAGAATTATGATTTAGTGCCTCGTTATGTTCTAGTCATTGCTACATTTACTCCCATGAATGTATATATTTCTTTTCTTGTTTCCATTTTATGTCTTTTATACAGTTTAAAAGGATGAAATTCGGGTGGTTCATCCAATGAAGAATAAGTATGCATACACAGAAACACACATACCTATCTATATTAAATTGCACATAAGATATGTACAATATGTTATTGTGTTCCTATACTAAATACCTTGTGTCCTAGATATGTTACTAATGATTTTTGAAATTGTTTTCTCGTATTAATTTTTTCTTTGTTACTGATTTCTTTACATTTCCATTTACATTGTTACATTTCTTTACATTCTCAGAAAAATTATGTTTACAGAGACAAATATTATACACATTTCAGTAAGACGCTTCCTGCAGGATAACCATTCATTTGATAAATCCATTATATTTGCCTTCCTTTTAAGCTGATTAATTTTTGTATTTGTTTAGAAATGTAATGTTCTAATCTAGCAGTATCCTTTATTTTAAGCACAAAGCAGCAAATACAAAAACTAATTGCTTGCTACTTGTGAGACAGACCTTTATACTCCTGGCCTCACATGGCTTTGGTAGACAAGATCAGTTACATCTTGTGTGAGATAAGAAGCATTCTCCTAAATTTTGTATTGTCACTACTTAAGAGAGAAGTTCACCCTTAAAAGCTGTCCAGGAAAAAGTACTTTAAAAGAGTTTTACATAATAGTTATTTTATATACCCTTACACTGAAACTTCTCCTTATTCGCTCTGTTGAAACTACTTTTTGTCAGCCATTCAACTTTCAACATTAATTTTATTCTCTTCCTTATAGTCATCAGCCTGAAGTGTGAACGCTGGTGTTGACCTGTTTTAATACACTGATGTATACTGGAGTTAAAGGAAAGAGACATGTATTTTCATTTTTTTTTTTCAATTGTCACTCGCAAGATGATTAATAGTATGAAACGATCCTTACTGTCTAAAAGCTAAAAAAAAAATAAAATTCTGGTGTCCTCTGCATCCCACTTTTCCCTTCTTGGAAGGTGTTTTGATACCTACAATAAGAGTGGTAGGTCCCTTTAGAAAACAGACATTTACATGTCAGTAACACGCATAGGTCTCCATTATAGCAGATTAACTAGGCAGGTGAGGTTAGGATGCAGTTATCTGATCAGCTACATTCAGCTATACTGTGGAATGAATAAACCTCTGGAGGCCACAGATACCATTTAGTAGGTCTTGACTGAATAAATTTAAGGTCTAGATACCCTGGAATGAATGTTACACCTCTACTGGAGACACCTCAAGGTGCGGTGCTGCCACTCTGAATTCTGTGACAGACAGAGTTTCAATGCCAAAAGATTTCACAACATTGTAGATGTGCTACTTCAGTGGGTCAGCAGCTGATATCTTTATTCATAAGTAACATGTATTTAACTATTCATCCTCTCATTATCTGTATAGTAGGATGCCATAATATTTAGGGAAATAAATTATTTGTCATTTTGTTTTGCACCAGATAAAGTCATATTTGTCAGGCACGCAATTTTAAAGGATTTAAAGTACTTAACTACTATTTGTGCATGTTTTTTAAAAAAGAAACTATTTTGAAGGTAACAACCTATTTCTCAGTGATGGGATGAAATTAAGTCTTTTACATGATACTGTCAGAAAGTATATCACATCTTCACTTGTTAAATCAAAACAGTTAATGGGACAGAGGAAATGTTTCAATCCATGAGAAGGAGAATTCTTGCCAAATCTTGTTTGCTGGCATTTATTCAAAGTATTTTATGTTAATAGGACTAATAACTCTATTACCCTTTACATAATTTACAGTAGCACAAAAATTCAAAAAAAATACATAATTCCAATTTTGCAGATTATCAAGAGCATTTTTCTTTTATTCAGGGTGCTGATGAAGCCTATGGGTAAAAGCTGACCTGCTTTATTCATTCATATGTACACAGAGTTATAAATGAAAAATATTTAATAATTTTAGGAGAGGGCTTTTCAAAAGGGTGTATAGTGATAGAGAAAGGGGGAATGGTCTTAAACTGAAGGATGGCAGATATTAGGAAGAAATTCTTTACTTAGGGAGTGAGGCACTGGAACAGGTTGCCCAGAGAAGGTATGGATACCCCATCCCTGGAGGTGTTCAAGGCCAGGTGAGTTGAGGTTCTGAGCAACCCAGTCTAGTGAAAGGTTCCCTCCCCACAGCAGGTGGGTTGAAACTAAACGACCTGTAAGGTCCATTCCAGCCCTAATAATTCTATGATTCAATGATTCTATAATTCTATGATTTTGTAGAAGAATTCAATCCATGCACTGAGAAGGAATTACACACGCACATGAATATGGACATATATAAATCTAAAGAGAACCTATGGTAAAACGCTTATTCCTTTTCTTTGCATCTCTCAAAATATGACAACACATTAGGCTGATGACAAATTTTAAATATTTTTTAACTTATACAATGTCAACAACATAAATAACCTCTGTCTAACTACTTCGGAATGTATATTAGGCTATGTATTACCCTATATTCCTCTCCATTACACAATCTAAAATACATAAATGCTACTCATGATTGCAGTTTATGATCTAAGGGGTGGACACTTTTGCTGCAAAGTTTATAATGAAAATGAACCAAGTTGCTTATGTGACGTGTTACATTTGT
The DNA here is from genome assembly GCA_013397935.1 of Dasyornis broadbenti. Taxonomy (NCBI): domain Eukaryota; kingdom Metazoa; phylum Chordata; class Aves; order Passeriformes; family Dasyornithidae; genus Dasyornis; species Dasyornis broadbenti. The sequence goes on from VZRN01006015.1 coordinate 2,789,119, forward strand.
GCTGTTATAACCTTGACATAAATGCATATTTTTAACTTTATAGCAAAGAAAGTCAAATGACAGCTCATTCCTTTTATTCATTTTCACATATCTTCCTGCATTGACCTTGCTTTGAAAGAAGAAACTTTTAAACAAAATAATAATTAGCTGTCAGACGTATTTGTCAAAGACTTTGCTCCCTAACATCTATTTAATCTCAGCTGACTTTCAAGAACCAGATTTCTGCTAATATCTTCTGATTAAGTTCTTCTAATTTTCAGTTTAATGCAAAATTTTATTGTCAGACTATGTTAAAGCAATGGAAATGTGTTGCTTCCTAATTCTAGGAAACTTTTTAGACTCTTTCTGCATTAAATCTATTTCACTGACATATAATTATAAATTTTCATTATACAGAGCCATGTGTTTTTCATGGAGTTCCTTCAGTGAAAGTATGTTGATTGCATCTTTGTGTGATCCTTTGGTTAGTGTTACACTCTAATCTCAATGAAACAGGATCTACATCACTTCCAAACCGCTGAGAGCACCACTGCACAGGCAGAAAAGTCAGAACATCTGGAAATTTTCTCTACGGCCCTTTTTGCTGACTCCAGACTATAAAGATTTACTTGGGGGAAACAGAGAGAGATCTTACTGACAGAAGGGTGACTGGTGTTGAATCAGCCTTCTGTGTGGACAGCAGCAGAGCTGGCAGGTTTTGGAGCTTGTACACCAGCACAGAGTGGGTACCTCCCTGCCTTCTGAGCTGCAAGGAGGCACATCTGCTTGCATTCTCTCTTCACACATACACTGATGTAAAATGAAAGAGCTCTCCATCTTGCAGATGTGGTACCAAGTAAGTTCACCCCAGCAAAGTAGACAAAGAAGAAAGGGATCTCTAAGGCCCTTTAATTAATGTAATCCCATTTTTCAGGGTGCTTCATCACATTTCTGGTGTTAAACAGTTTCCTGCAAATTTCTGTTCTTGAGGTTTTGATTACAAGTTGTAATGTTTATTTTTTTGTTCATAAATATTTCTGTAGATTACCAGATACTCTTGGTTTTCACTTAGATGATTTTGAAAGTGTGTTCTCTGTTGATACCGTGTTATAGAAATGATTAAATATATTCTGCTGTAATAGCATCACTCTTTGAATTTGTAACTGCAACAGACTGATGTGATGGCTTCTTGATCCCAATGTCTGTTCCTATGTCCTGAGCAGAACAACGAAGAAATCCAGGCAGGGATATGGATCTTGGTCAGAAAATCATCCTGTTTTCTTTATAAATGCTCTTTCAGATCATGTTATAAATTTTGCCAAAAAACAGACTTAACAATTCAGTTGTGGTGTTTGGGTTTTTTCCTGAATGCAGGCTGAAAGGCAAAAACTTTGTCAATCATATGTCAAAAAGATCTTTGGTGCCTTTGGTTAATATCCCAGTGATGACAAAAAGAAGATTAAAACATATTTTTTCACTTGACATATTTCCACAAGCTTTTTTTTTTCTTTCCCCATTATTTTTCCTTTTTTATTTTCTTTTTATTTAGGAAGTCTCCACCCTGCTATGATTGATAGCAAATCTGTGGATCTAACAGGCACTAGGATTTCATCTGCAGTTTAATTTATCTTTAACGCTCATCAATTGTCTTGAGGTCAGTAAGAAAACCCCCAGTTATTAGTTAAAGTCCATAACAATCTTGAGACTAGTTAAAGGATGATAAACCTTGTCAATCTGCTGGAAAGAAAAGAATTGCACTTCTCATGGCAGTGATATAACCAGAGGAGATGACAATGATGTGTCACAACTACGCCCGTTAATGGAACTGTACTGGCTTCCAAAGGAGAGATTATCAGGCTCAGACTGGATGATTTCTGAATATAACTGGCATGAGTATTTAATACACCTCCCCCAGTAAACCAAGTATATATAAAGGGTGTGGAATACCCACGTCAAAGGCTTTTTTCCCATCAAGATTTACAAGAAGAAGAACCTTACTCCTGAAAAAACAATACACAAGGGGTCACATATCCCCTGGAAAACACCAGATCAGAAAAGCAAACTGGAATCAAGTGAAAATGTATGTCCACCACACTTATGTAACTATAAAAAACCTGTTTAATTTTGATTACATTCGTCATTGCTCATTCTCATTATTCATTTCATTACTTTCTCAAGGGCAACTCCTTGTAGGATTACTGCATGTTTGTAAGCCAGCTAAGCCTCTTCAGTGGGAACAGTATTCAGCACCTATGGTATCTCTCTGTACACTTTGGTGGCATTATTTTTAAGTCTCTGTCATTTTCATTTTTTTTCCTTCACAGAAGTTCAGGGTTTTCAAGTCAGGGCTTGAGAGAACTTGCTCATTATTCAGAAGTGCTTTTATTTTAAAACTTGTGGATGATGGCAATGTAATTCACAGATCTCTCCTAGCTTTATTTCTGTGGCAACAAGTATTTGTATAAGGAAACCATTTTCACCTCTCTGAGGCTGGGTTAGCTGCAATGTGGTGGGAGGTGCTACTGTTTTTAATAGTCCATACTGACTGCATTATTCTGGTCCTTGTTTTTCTAGTTTCTATGCATCTGCAAGGCAAATGTTTGATGTATTTAACAACAGTAGGACTTCATCTGGCAGGGCTGAGCAATCACCAACCATATGAAGTATCTTTTTTACCTGTGATGTTGCAGAAAATTATGAAAATGTTCAGAAGTAAGGATAAATACATTCACCTTCAGATTCTGTGGTTTTGCTTGATAAAAAATATTTCCTTTGACTGAAAGAAAATTTTTGACATAAGTGTTATCATTAATTTCTTCTCACTACATTTATCTCCTATAATCTTGAACTCTAGAAGAAGATAACTACTTTTCTTTTCTTTATCCCCAAAGGACTTCACCAGGCCCAGACTCCAGCACTATTTCCTAAATAGAGAAATGTCATCTCACACTTTTCCCTCAAAGCAGGCTGAAGTACCTCCTGGAAAACTTCCATGGGAAGGATGGCACATGTCTGATTTCCCTTTTTGTATGTTGCTCTCACAGACAAGTCTACCAACAGCAAACACGCATTTTTGTAGCTTACATTCTCCATCCTGCAGAGTGCAGCAGTGGTCACCAGGGAATGGAAGGAGCAGAAGTAATAGATTACATTTAAGGCTGAGCCAGAGACTTGTATCCGTGCCTGCCATTACTCACAGAGGTGGATTTTATGATGTTGCCATTTCATAATTTTCTGGTTTGAGAACTCGATACTGTAGATGTTGTTTCCACTTTTAGTAGCCTCTGGAGTGTCCCAGATATTACTTTATGTTATTGATAGCAGATGTGGCCATAGTCTCTGTGGTATACGAACGTTTCTGGTGAAACTGCTATCATTTACTGTTAAATCTAATTTGAGAAAAGAAATCAACTGTGTTACACACTGTGTATGTATTAGAAAAATAAAAGAACCAAATACTAATAACTCAAAATAATGGAAGCAGTGGGTTTCCTTCTGTGGATTTGCAGACAGCTCAATTGCAAGCCCTCTAAATTGTGCCTGAGCTCTCCAGACACCAGGGGTCTTCAAAAGGTCCCAGTGTGAATTTTTCTGCTGTGAAACAATGAAGTAATGTTCTAAAAAACAATGAAACCAATCTATTTCAAAAATTTTAACACAGTAATAAAAACATATTTTATTTCCTTTATGGTTGAAGCGTAGCGGTCACTGCCATATAGAGACCCATTTGGAGAGTCCATAACCAGTCTTGTATTCTACTGGGGAAGTTTCTGCACTAAATCATGTGAATTATCAACAACAGGCGCATGTAAACTTTTTGACTTTGAATTCTTACCTTCCCTTCCTTATAGTCCTTCAAAGCCTTTTAAAAGACTTAACAAGTATTTCAGTCCAAACCACTTACTTCTTGTTTCATTTTCCAACAATCTTGAGAAAAAGCAGGTAGTAGTTAATTATTGCCTTTTCCCAAGGGAAGGGAGTCTTCCTGATGGTGAAAATTAGATATGAACTAGTCCAAATCTAAGTGTCCCCCAACACCACTAGAGTTTCATCTGTGATTAGACCTGAAATTAGACCAAGACTTTAATGAAGGTCTGAAATATTCAAATAACATTTTATTTTTATGTATGCAAATTTGCCTTATGGGTTCCAGATGGAACTGCAAATGATGAAACACCAACAGGGTTTGTTGTAGTATTTCAGAACCAAAAAGCAGAACAGCTCTAAATTTCCCAAGAAAATATTTTCTTGTAAGATCTCCAGATTTGTTCTAAACTTCAAACTATTCAAAGAGTTCAACTGAACTCTGTCTTGCCATCAACATTTTCTATATTTAGATAAATGGAACCTGAAGAACAACATACATAAATTTACCTATTTTAATGAAAACCCACGACAAACGCACTTTCAGTGGCTACCAAGATGAAAAGAGGAAAAATGAGACATGGAAGACTTGAAAAGATGTATATTGTGGGAGAAGTGAGAATAATAAATATTAGTTTTAGTGATAAACTTCTGGTAGGTTTAGGGAGATAAAAATTTCTGAGTGTTGTGATGGTTTAAATCCACAAAAAAAATTTTAAGATTTTTTGTGACTGTTTTAGGTGCTAGATCATGTTATTAGTGAACAGAAAGAAATAAAAAGAGAGATAGAAAAGTACTGCTATCTGCCTTGTAATCAATCAGCTACTAAAATTGAACAAAAATGTTTAAGATTCAAAACCACATCAATGCAATAATTTGCCAGAACCAGCCTATCAGTCTGGCCCTTTAAATTCTCATCCTAAATGTTAGCAGTTACTGAAAGAACTTAAGCTTGAAAACCCCATTAATGATCTACTTTATGTTTCATTATCTGAGAATTAAGAACTTTTTCAAAGTCTGTGAATAACTTTTTTCTTTCTTTAGTCAAGGAACTGGAAATAACCTCCAAAATATTAAATCTAATAACACAGCTTTGTTGTCTTTGTATGGTACATCAACCTACTTATCCAAAAGTGAGGAGGTATTTGGGAATATAAATAAACCAGAGATAATTTGGTGCATGCAACCTTGTTAACCATTTTAAAAATGTGATGAAGCATTGTACCCTGAGAGTGAATCAAGAAATGAATGCAAACATTTTAAAAAATAGTAATGCCACATTCCCAAGAAAATTTTAATAGGGCATGACTGTGTAATTTGCTCTTTATAACTCTTAATTCTCTTCCTGCTTTGTCTGGAAACTGGACTACTTCCCATTTGCTCTTTGAAACGTGGAATAATTAAAAATCCATTATACTTCCCTCTCTCCAATGACAGTACACAAATTAAGATTCAGCAGTGTTGAAACACACACAAAAATTGATATGACCCTTTCAAAGTGTCACTTATCTACAATGCAAATTTCTTCAGGGTGATCAGAAATTCAGCAAATATTTTTTTCATTTAGAACTCAATCTTTTACAGCTAAGTGGTGTTCATTTGTTGATTCACAGTTCAGAAGTTACTGAGGTGTTTATTTTTGTTAATCAAATGCACACTTCTCCAGTTATTTTTATGTTCCAGAACTCCCAGTAGTCAGCCTCAAGGATGCCTCAGTGCCTCTCAGCACAGAGAGCTGCAAAAATATGCAGCCAGACTTTCACTTTAAAAAGTGCCCACTTTTAGTAACCCAGTAAGTTCTGATAAAGTGTATGTATTATTTGCCTTTTGTCCTCTTTTGTGTTTACATATTTTTATTTTAAATAAAAATTAACCTAGTCCATTGCTCCCCAGAGGTCTTTTGCTCAAAGCTCATATCCACAAAAAGGAAAAAGTAGTTGTAGTTAGCCTGGGTCAGATGTATATATGTAACATTTTGCAAGCAGCAGAGTATTTGTCTTGATTAGTGCTTTTCATTTTAATTTTATTCTGTGAAAAAAATGTGTTCTTCTAAGATTTTCTGAAGATGCTTGGATGGGTTTTCTACTTCATATTCTCAAATCTTGTTACAAGGTGTGTACTGAAAATAGTACTGGAAATGTTGGCTGGAAGCAACTTCTAGAACTCATGTAGATAAACTTTTTGTTCAAGGCATAAAAGAAAAATGTTTAAAATTATTTAATTCTTTGTCTAATTTGTCTCTTTTGTATTGAATAAGGTAGGCTTTTGGGAAAAACAGGTATTTGAAAAACTCAAAAAATAGATATAGACTCCCTGAATTCTTACTTATAAAAAAAGAAAAGGTAAGACTTTGGATGTTTAACTTCATGACTGACAACTATGACTGGTTTTAAATTTACTTTTTGCAGAAATGCGAGCAAATTTGTCTCAGAATGAAATGGAAACTTACAAACAAGTCTCTTCTTTTTCCTTACGTCTTTCAGTCATTGACTTGAATGATCCCCAAGGGGTTTCTTGATTGAAGCCTTCACATTACTTGCTGATGGCTTGAACTGCTTGCGCTACTGCTGCACAACGAGATGAGTGGAGACAAAGGGCAAATCCAAGGGTGTAGACATTCACTTTAAAGGCACTCACACCTCTTCTGTGTCTCTGAAAACATTAATGTTTGCAAAGTTTTCTCCACATTTATTTTAACAGCTAGAAGTCCATTTGTTCAGTTTCGTTCAGTTTTTAATTAAATTGTAAGGTCCTTAAAAACATTTATTTTATTTTATTTACTATATGAACCAGGAGTATTTTCATTCACTTTTTCACATTTTCATGCATTTACTCTCTGACCTCATCATGGTTAATGTCCTGATATATTTGTAAAAAACCCTTGGGTGTCTTTAATTTATACTCATTTATTTTTTACTCCTCTTCACTTTTGGGGTTTTTTTCATACTTGAACTGACTGTGAGATACCAGATTAATCTTGGATGTTTGAGTAGATATTGTGATTCTATTGGCTGATTCTGGATACCATAGGTAAGACTGGTTTTAATTCAAAAATTCCCAAGTCTTAAGTAGCAACATTATTCTTGTGTTCTCCTTTTGGTACAACTTGCCAGAGTAAATGTAAAGCTCTATCTCTATGTCTTAATTTACCTGAGGTCTCTCTCTAGATAAGTGAGTGAAGTAGGAAATTCCAGGTCATGATTAATCTTACTGATTAGCTACAATAAGTCAGATGAATAGAAGTCTAGAAATATCTCATTTTCTCCACTGGGTGTAGGAGTCAACGGGAGTCAGCACAACTTTAAATATTTTTTTTATGGACATCTAAATGTAGGTTAGATGAATCTTGCCAGAGATGAGTTAAAGAAAAATTACTTGGAAGCAGTGAAGTCTGTGTGGGTGTTTTGTTTCATTTTTTTCTATTCTCTTTGGAATTAGAGGGAAATTATTTGAGTTAATAATATTTAGTTTTTATTATGAAGCACCAGAAAAGAGTACTTTGTCTGGTTATAAAATCCCAGTTACTGGAGGATTTTATGGCAGGGTAGACAAATATTTGCTCAGAATAAACTGAGGGACGGAGAAAGAAAAAGCCTCTTATAATTCAGATAAGATATATAAGAGAAAGATAAGAAAAATATGTGGGCATGTGTGGGTGCTCTTGCACTGATGTAAGGGGCACAATGCACATATTTCTGCTATTCTTCCCTTGTAACATGAGAGTAAAAAGACTGGGAAAATGATGATCATCCCTTTGCACACTGGATACTGTGAAATATGTTTTTCTTAGACTGGGTATGAGGAGCACCACATTATTTTCTACATTCCTGAGTAGGTCTTCCTTTCTAGTACACTTAGAGTTCCTCAGGAAACCAGCATGTTGAACAAATAAAAACACCTTGAAAATGGAGACAACATGAATTTTGTAACCTACTCACCATCCTACACTTCTGGGATGAAGAAAATACTTAATTTATCCCTCAAGAAACTAGGACGTTGTGAGACTTGTTTCTATTATGATCTCAAATCTGCAGCATGGGGGAAAGGAGGAAGTTAATCAGGATTTAGGTTAAGTATCAGAAACAGGCAGGCTGTTAGACAGTCCTGATGGGGTGTCCAATGACAAACTGGACTATACTGCACTTTCTGCCTAATCACTCAGTCAAAACACTTATAAGCACCTATAACACAGAAAATCTAAGTGAAATGATGGAAACAGAGTTAGATGTAGTTTGTAAAGAGGTTATAAATTGGTTTCTGTTTGCCAGTTTAAGGTCTTCACTTTGGGATTATACAGAGCAAATTGTTTTTCTCAGCCCTAACTTAAGCATTCTTGAAGTGGTGACAGGGTGGCAGGAAGGGGATAAGGCAAACTTTGTGAGATAATAAGTGCTACAAGGACTTTGGGAAGAAAGGACATAAAAGAACTTTTAAATGTGAACATCCCAGTGAGTACTAGAAAAAGACATAAAAGATACTACCCCCCAGTCTTTCTAGCTGAAGGTTTGAAAAGAGAGAAAAATATTTTCTTAGCATTATTTCTTGGTTGTGTCTGTGAGTTTATAGGAACTTGTCACACTCCCCAATATATAATGCCAAGATTCACCGATATTTCATGTGCTTGTATAAAGTAGTTGTCTTCTGTAGAGAATAATCCAATTTTTCAGTTTCAGAGCTACTTTGCTAAAATTTGCTGCCAGTAGCCACCAGGTATGTCCTAAGAAATTATTTTAAGCAAACAATGTCAACGGACAAAATACCAACAAAAATAGAATCAGTAAAAGCAGACTCTACACGCTCCGCAAAATATGTGTCCTTTTAGTTAATAAAAGAACCCCAGTGATTAATTCCTCTGGCTCCAATTCCTTTCTAAGCTGCCTTTTGCTTTTGTATGCTTTTTTTCTTTCCCCTGTGATTGTTCCCTACATGTAGCTGTTAAAGATATTTTAGGTACAGACAGAGATTGCCTGTAGCACTGACTAAATGAGACTGTCACACTGGAAGGTTGTAAATGCACACAAATAATAAAGCAAAATCTAGGACTTTGGCTACCACCACCTGCTCATAATAAGCTCTCATAGCCTCTGGCAAAGCAAGAAACTGAAGATGAAACAACATTTTCAATTGCATAAGGGAGTGTTTTTCCTGGGTGGTACTATGCAAAAGGTGTGTCACAGGAATCATCGCAGGGGTGGGTGGAGAAAAGACATAATGGGAATGTTGGTCACTCTGAAAGCTCCTTGAAAGAATTTAGAGAAGGCGGTGAAGAGCCCTTCAAGAAGTGCAAGCATTTTCTCCACTTAAAACTGAATGGTGCAGTTTCCTGATTCACTGCTGGAAGGAAGAACAGGGCACTTTCAGGAGTGTGGGTGGAGACAGAATGACTTTATTCCTACATCTGTGGGTACAGCTCAGACCTCTTGGTATAAGGATGTACTGTTTACTCATGAGCAAAGGAATGGCCAGAGAAGAATCAAAACACATAAGAAAAAAAAAAAAAGAGACCATATGTAAACTGTTATTATCATTGCTCAGTCCTTATAGATCTCCTTTCTTCTACCATTTAGTGTTTGCTCTCTGGCCACTATCTCATGTCTGAGACATTTCAGCAGCTCTGCCTTACTTATGTCATAACAGGTGCAGATGTTTTTCATTGGCCACAGCTGTCTGGTCCAGTGTTTACATCTAACTCTCTCTTCTTAGGGAAACACATTAATTTGGTGCTTGATCATCTTGATATTTCTTTTGTCAATCAGATTTCCTTATCTGAGGACACTTACTGTGGTTGACAGACCTATACATAGCATTGTGATTAAACAGCACAAAATTGGACCTCCTTGGTCAGCAGTCCAATGTAATGAATCAAACTCACAGTGCCTCTTGACAAAAATAAGCAGTACACTATTCATTTCCCACTATTGCCATCTTCCAACATGAATTTTCTAACTAGAATATTAAGCTATTTGTATGGTGGGTTTGTGCATATGCAACAGCCATTAGTAGCACTCTATTCAGTACACATTGTGTATCTTTTGATGACACTTTTGAAAATGCTCCTCCATAAAGCATCACAGGAATTTTGTGTAGAATTTTTCTAGTACTGTCAAAGTACTAAGTACTAAGTACAATCTACAACCACTTGTTCATTAGACTGTTCTCCAGCTATTTGAGAGTCACGTTTTCAAAGTATTTTTCAGATACTAGCACTTTGATTTAGCACAATTATTAAATGAGTGCAACAGGACATTATTGTTCACAGACCACCCGTATCAGAAATGTCTGGATGAGGAGAGCAGTAGCATCTGAAACATGTTTATAAGCCCTATTTTAGCTCTTCAGTCTTGACTTGTCATAAGTTGAAATACCTGACACTGATACCAGAAAACTGTGTGTCTCATCAGGCTTCCGATCTGGCAAGATTTTCCCCAAAAGAAGTATAGTTATGTCAAAACCAGCAAGGGTGGACTTGAGCTCCCCAGCCATCTGAGGGCTACCTCAGCTGAACAACAATCCAGCTCCAGATCTCTGTCTTCCAAGGGGCACCACATGTCTGTGATCAAACTCAAGTGGGAAACAGCTCGGTTCAGGGTGTCTGAAGCCTGGTCTCATAACAACAGAGGCATGTCCTGCCGGATGCCTTGCAGAGACCTGCTGGGCTCCTGAATAGTGGGGGGTGGCGGGGGAGGGGGAAGGTAAATAAATACACTCTCCAAAGCTATAAATTCACGGCACAAAAAGAAGCTGTCAGTCACAGCTGATTGAGCACCCCTTCAGAGAACAAACTCTCACTTTCCTGACATGCTTTGATGAACAGTGAAATAGTTAACAGTCTTGACATTTATAGATTCTCAAGAAGTACACTTGCTAGACCACACTGCTTCATGGTGGACCAAGCCTTCACTGTCAGTTTCTACTTACAAATTTGCAAAGTGTTGGCATGGGAAGATTTTATGAAATTGAAGAGAAGAATTAATGATAGTTTTAAGTGCCTCTGGCAGAAACATTTTATACATGTAAATGTATATGCAGTGGTTTTCTGTTATAAAAGGACAGGTAATGCAATGTTTTTGGTTTAAAATCTTTGCCAGAGATGAATTCTCTTCAAGCAGAACTCTTCTGTAATCATATGAAAATATGAGATATTAAGAATCAGTGAGCTCATCTGAAAAGATCAAATTCCCATGTTTCATAATCTTAAATATCTGCTGGGGGAACAGCAAAACAAACAGCAAGATTAAATAGAAACAATTGGTACCTAAACTGAAAAAGTGTGTATGTGCATGTGAGCAACAGAGACAGAAATCTTTAATGAACACACAGTTGTTCATTCCTAGTCCAAGAGTTAATTCTACCCCTGAATCTCAGAATCAATATTGTTCTTTTCAGAGTGAACCCGGTAAATCTGTTCCTCATTTAAGTCTGTTTCTCACATAGCATCTGGGATGCTTTAACATCATTCCTAAGGCTTGAGTGCTGCTCTGTGTCTCAGTTCTCTCTCTGGTTTTGCAGAGTCTCTGTATTTGAGCACTTATTAGGGGTCTGGGTTGTTAAGGATCTCTTCTGTTGCTGTCAGACAGATGATGGAGGAACAAGTGACATAATCCCAGTTTCTGCTGTATTTTTCCCTTTTTCCTGTCAATGAGAGAAGGGAGGTGAGCTCATTTACTCTTTGTAATGTCCCAGATTGGTCGTTCTTCCCCAGAGATGTGATTGAAAAAAAAAAAAATTGTCAAACCAGAGAGAAAATGCCTTCTTAGGATGGCACAACATGTATGCGTAATCTCCAAAACGGAGGGTAATATTGTGAGAATTGGATTCCTTTGTTTGTGCTTCTTAAGAACTGAAAATGATCAGCAGACTCCTGTGTAGGTACAGCCAGTTCTCCACTAGCTTAAACCTCTGGTTTCAGAGCTCTAATATCAGAGCTTTTATAAAACATGTTAATTTTTAAGTATGGCCATTCAGGAAGCTATTGTGGGCTTGCTGATTTTTTTTTTCAATAACATGGGATGATAATTTAATCATTTTAACTGAATGTCTTGTGGTGATATTTGCCTTTAACATCTAGAAAAATGGACACCTGATAATGCTGCTCTGCATAGCCTATTTGTGAAAGACAAAGTGGGTCAATCATTGCAGCAAAACCAATGTTCACCTGACCAGACACTGGCTCTGATTAAACCTGATGATTAAGCAGATTTCTATTCTCTAGTGTCCTCCTAAAACCTGCATGAGAGCTCAATAGTCTGAATGTCTTCTTTTTTAAAGAGAAATTTAGAGTAAAACCAATATAATTTAGAAACTGAAGAAATAATTCAGAGTCTTAATTTATCTTGTACCCACTATAAACAAGCTGATATTCTAGTTATCTCATTTAAGATGTGTTGCAATACAAGATGGAAAGTTTTTATTTAAATGACTGTGTAACCACATTGCAATCAAACGTACAAATAAACCTTTAACCATTGCACAAAACCTCTCTTTTAACTGATCATTTTTATAAGCTCTCACTGAAATCTGTGGAAGTTTAATCCCCAGTTAAAAAGCCTCTTGTCCTTGATCATTCAATATACTCCGTGACATAGCACTGCAAAGTGATAAACCATATCACAGTAGGTTTCGATGCTTTAAAACTATATTGCATAACCTGTCTATTAACTTTTATGTCATCACAGACTAATGTGAAGAGCCTTTAGTCATGGACAAAAATGTGCAGTAGTTGTTCCGATTTATTTTGAAAAGTCACAAGGATTTTCAGCTGAGCACTATAAGTAAAATATGAACTGGATTTTGAAGCTTGTGTTTTGAAAGTATATTGTGTATTAATATTTAATTTCTAATATAACAGTTCTATAATCTGTATTTATATAAAGCAGTAAGAGGTTACAGCATAGTAAAGAACTATGATATGTTTTCAATAACAACTATTTTTACACATGAAGTGGTGGGCACACTTAAGGGATCCAAATGCACATAGATTTTTATGCCTTCAAAAGATGGACGGTGTTTTGTTTAAAAGGACATATAAATGTATGTGGATCATTGACTGAATTCCTGAAAATACGTTCATACATTTCTGACCTATTATTTCACCACAATAATGTGCACCGAAAAGTAAAGAGAAAAGTACAGTTTTCATTATCAGGGAAGAAAAGGTCAATAAACAGAATAAAGGGTGGTTCAATGGGCAACTAAAATTGTTTCTGATATTAATTTAATTATTGTACCACTGAATGTTTCAATTACCTTGGACAGAGTTCTTCACTTGTCTTCAATATTATTTATATTCACTAATGAAATATAGGGTATATCAATTACAGGATCTCAATTATTTATCAAATTCCATTTTTTTACATAAATATTTGTTTGAATTTGTTATTTTTATTGTTAATTTCCTAAACCAACCTAACTTTACAATATCAAAACATTTAAAGGACCAGGAGTGAATCTTTGTTACATAGAGGTTTTTGTTTGAATATAATTTCTTAAGAGTACCACAGACTTCCCTTTCAAATAACATAATGCATTTTCTGTGGCTAAAATCTTAGTTTGCATAATTTGTGCAAGTTATGTATTGCAAACATTCAAAAAATTATTAGATTTTTAAAAATTGAAAAACTCATCAAAAATTTACTCTTCAATTTTGCAAAACTCACAGTTCTTGACATGCCCTTTAGACACCCTCTCAACAGCAAAATCTTACTAAAACTATGTGGGAAAGTACAAAAGGACATATCTGTATATATTTTATTTTCTGAAGCAGCTGACCTGTGAGTTGGCATTCAGATTATAGACACCTATATTTAGGTGTCTGCATGAGGATATTTACTTTTTTTGTTTGTTTTTCTTTTTTT
>VZRN01006015.1:2812850-2832560 GCA_013397935.1 Dasyornis broadbenti
GAGAGGAGAGGCTTACAGGAAATTAAAATAATTTAAGGGTGTTTTATTAGAAGTATCCACCAGTTAAGGGAGCTTAGGTGCAGATTCACTCATCTGCATTGATGTATCTTTTGAAGTAGTGATTAAACCTTATTCCTAAACCTCATTCCCTTACTTCATTGAATTTTCACACTGAACATCTTGTGTTAATCACTTCTTAAAGTTAGCAACATCGTTCATCTCTTCTTTAGAAAATGTTACTTCATGTTGGTGATGAAAATTAACAAAATTGCAGTGGAATAAAGAGGGCATAAATTTGGTGGACAGAAAGAGAAAAAAATACTGAAAACATATATGTGAAACTGAAATTAAACTTTCTGCTGAAATCAGGTTACTGACTTCTTAACTATTTGGTACATATTTATTCTGATGAATTTCAATTATACAAAACTAAATGTAAATGAATATTGAAACATGGATTAAGGAACTATGTTCTTCTGTGATCACTAGGCTTGATTTTCATCTAAGGTGATTAGTAGAAGTTGTAGAAAACTCACTAAAAATTGTATATTATCTCTTCTGAACTATCAGTTACATTGGGTAGGCTTCATAATATGACACTCCTTAAATAGATTATTATGCTTTGAATTTTCTAATGAATGTTGACAAGTACATGCCACTTTTGTTAAGGCAATTAATAATGCATAAGATTGGAGAGTCTGTTGCTTCAACTCTGAACTTTTCTTTTTTTCACTATTTTATGTTCCAGAAAGATTGACACACTGAAATTTTTAGAAATATCTCTTTGACTCCTTGGTTTTTGAAGGATTCCTTTCTAATTGCTCTGTTGTGTTCTTCTGTGAATTACAAATTGCTAGAAACAGAAACAAGCAATCTGGATCACAGCCCGTTTAGACAATTATCTGTACAAAGGACATCTTCGTCATTCTTTGGATATATTGTTTCTTGGATATATTGCATCTTGCTACATTGTCTGAGAAAGCTAGTGCCAATATTTCATTAAAAAGTCCTGGGAAATATACACTTATCGTATTCGAGCAAAAAGAAAAGAGAAGTGTTTCCTATTGGTCTGCGACTGATATTTTGCTAATGTCAAATTATTTCAGTTTTGGATATGGCTGTACTTCAGATTTGGGTGCAGCTCATGCAGATAGAATAAGATTTTTGTAATGAGCTTACCCAGCTGCTGGTTTGCAGTTTAACCTTGTAAGCACAAAACTGAACAAGGATTAACTTATGCTGCTAAGTGATGTTATTCACTATTCCTTTGGAAGCTACATTTTAAGAGGCTTTAGAGTTTTATTTAGTAGTAGTAGCAATTAGCAGTATTAGGATTTTATTTGGCATTATATTTGACATGTTATTTGACAGTACTTAGGATCATGATGTTACATGGTAATGGAAGTAGGTAAAGAGCAGAGTTAGAGTGAGGAAGAGAAATGAGAATGCAGAATTATTGTCTCAGTGATTCACACCAAAACAAACTTACATGTCCCTAAGCACAAAGGTGGTTCAAATAGAATTAGAAACATGTGTATATATTATATTTTTATTCTGGGATCATAGCATTTATTCCAAGAAATCTGAATCAGTTTCAATTAATGTCTTTCATTAAAAAAAAAAAAAAAAAGCAAATAAAAATAAGACACTTATCCAAATGTAAAGTTATTTTGAATGTAGGAGAAGTAAAGAATAATTTCTTCATTGCTACAGGCAATCATGATGTTTCTTAAATTAATATATTCTATCTTCCCCAACATTTACTTTTTCTGTCTAAGTATTTGGTATATTGTAACATTGACCAAAATAGCCTGGTGAAATCACACTGAAGTATTTATTTCATTTTACTCAGGGAATAAGAATAGACTTACCATAAAAGCTTCTGGCAATTCTGGAGGATATCCCTTGTCCCAGATCTCCAACAACTTCGAAACCACCAATTCTGGTTTGCTTCTTGCTGTAAAATTAGCTTTGAGAATTTCTCTTTCAGCACAACTGGAGAGGGAAACCTATGCATTTTATTTTATTGCTTATGATTAACACAAATATGACATACCTCTGGAAATTTTCGAAGTCATCTAAATTTTTGCATTAAATTAATGTATGAAAAGTAGGCGTTTAGAGGGACTTCCTCCACCAGTTATAGGGTTCATAGCTGTATAAGTCAAACAGATCTTTTCATAGAATCACAAAATATTTTGGCTTTGAGGGGACCTTAAAGACATTTAGTTCCAAACCTCCTGCCATGGGCAGGGACACCTTCCACTACATCAGGTTGCTCAAAGCCCCAACCAATCTGGCCATGAACACTGCCAGGGATTGGGCATCAACAACTTCTCTAGGCAACCTGTTCCAGTGCCTCACCACCCTCACAGTAAAGAACTTTAAAATCTATTGTAAACCTGTCCTCTTTTAGTTTCAAGCCATTACCACTTTTCCTATCCCTACACGCCCTGGTAAAAAGTCCCTCTCCAGCTTTCTTGTGACCACTCGAGGTACTGGAAGGCTGCTAAAAGGTCTGCACAGAGCATTGTCCAGGCTCAACAGCATCAACTCTCACTCTCTGTCATCATAGGAGAGCTGCTCCAGCCCTCTTATTATCTTTGTGGCCCTTCTCTGGACCCACTCCAACATGTCCATGTCCTGCTTATGCTGGGGACCCCAGAGCTGGACTCGGTACTTCGGGTTGAGTGTCACTCAAGGAGAGTAGAGGGGAAGATTCCCCTCCCTCACCCTGCTGCCCATGCTTCTTTAGATGCAGCCCAGGAGATGGCTGGCTTTCTGGGCTGCAAGCACATATTGATCAGATGTTCGAGCTTGTCAACCAAAACCCCCAAGTCTCTATCCTCGATCTGCTTTCAATCCATTTTCCATCTCCATTTGTCTTGGGATTGCCCCAACCCACATGCAGGACCTTGCACTTGGCCTTGTTGAACTTCATAGGGTTTTGTTTTCATCTTTCAAGCCTGTCCAGGCCCCTCTGGATGTGCCCCCTTCTCTCCAACATGTCAACCCCACCATACAGCTTGCTCTTACTGGCGAAATTGCTGAGGGTGAGCTCAATCCCAGACATGGACTCAAGTCCATGATACCAACAAAGGTGTCAAACAGAGCTCGTCTGAACACCAGGCCCTGAGGAACACCACTGGTCACTGGTCTCCACCTGGACATTGCGTCATTGACTACAACCCTTTGAGTGCAATCATCCAGCCATTCTTTGTCTGCCAAGGGATCCAGCTATTAAATCCACATCTCTCCAATTTGGAGACCAGGATGTTGTGCCAGACTCTGTAAAATGTTTTGCACAAGTTCAGGTAGATGACATCATCATTCACATCTACTACCTCAACCACCAATGATGCAATCTGTCCTAGGCGGCCACCAAATTTGTCAGACAGGATTTGCCCTTAGTGAAGACATGTCAGCTGTCACCAATCACCTCCTTATTTTCCATATGCCTAAGCACAGTTTCCAGGAGGATCTGCTCCATGAATTTACTAGGCACAAAGGTGAGACCGGATCATCTATAGTTTCCCTGTCTCTTCCATTTTACCCTTTTTAAAATGGGGATTATATTCCCCCTTTTCCAGTCAGTGGTGCCAAAACTTCTCAAATACACTTCCAAGTATACATCAACATATAATATACATCCAAGTATAAGCAGAGAGGGTGTACATATTTTTTTATATCTTTCTGTGGTTACTTGACAAAGCTTGTCATGCTTGAATCCACTTTTCCTAGGTCTTAGTTTATTTTTTTATTGAGTTTATTTGCTGTCCTTTTAACAGCATTTTGTGTCTGTGGAGCTATAAGCCAATGTGATGGTAGTTAATGCTGTGCTTAGCTCATTTCTAGCTCCATGTGAAAAAAAGCTTCGTTCACTTCTCATTTAAATATTTTTGTCCTCTGTTTTAACAATGGAATCTAACAGATTTAATTTCTTGTGACCCATGTAAAAAGGTCCATTTTATATATGGGTTGCAGTTAACCATCAATGTCCTTGGATTTATCCCCTCAGAAAGCTTTTCATTGTTCTTTTAGTTTTTTATTCCTTTTCATCCAGTACATTCTACATCATGATCTTTATGGTAAACAGTATCCTAGTAACAGAAGTAATTGGCTGTAGAGCTCAGGAAAAAAAAGAAAATTTATCTTGCATTGTATTTTCAACAAAAAGCAAGGCTGGAGGCAAGTTTACAAGTATCTGATGGACATAGCCCAAAATTTTGGAATGGGAAAGCTTGGAAACACCTGGCGGTTAAAACATGCAAAATGTTTTTGGTTTAGAGTAAATTAAAGATATTGATAGTAAAAGCAAAATATTATACATGCCTTAATCTGCGTACAGTCTCAATAATCTTGAACAGTCTCAATCAGCAAAACTCTTGAACACAGTGGAATGATGAAAACAGCTAAATTGCAAACTTGTGTTTAAATGCCTTGCTGAACTAAGGTCTTTCTGCTTGTGTTCTTACTAGATATGAGTTTAGTCTTGTGATAATACAGAATATTAGGAAATAAAATTCAAAATTCATTAAGGTGCCTTTTATAGTTTTATACCTAATGTAATGCAGTGTAAACATTTTTAACTTAAGAAACAAACTGTAAAAAATGCCTAGCAGATGGAGCCCTAAAATAATTTTTTCATGCATAATTCAGTGCAGTTTATATGTTTGCTTGGCTGCAAAGTATTTCTGAAGATACGAGAAGATGGAAAATCTACCATATGCATATAACAATGTAAATGTTTTAAAACTTAAACATTCACTATAGTAGAGATTGAAAGTTGTATTTTAAATGTCAAGACCTTTTTTCTAGAAGTTCAGCAGTATTCTTCAAGTCAGGTCCTTTCAAAACAATCATAATCAATTTTAAAAGAAAATGTAAATTGGAAAAGATCTTAAGTTACTGTTAGGAAAATTCTATTCTACTTGAAATATCTCACCATAGTAAAATAATTAAAGTGGCATTAAAGTGACTAAATGACCTTAAAGACAAATTGCCTGACCTCTATAATGATGACACTTCTTTTAAATACTTCCAGTACACTATTTCTTCTCTTACTGGTAGAGCATGGAAGAGACAAAAAGAAGTGAAAATCCATGCAAATAAACCCCAAGGAAACTAGTAAACAAAGAGATTTAGCCTTAAAGAAAAGTGCTTTGAGTGAAAAATAGGCATTTAGCTGCAAAATTCTGACTACGATGATCCATTTTTAATTTTATGCATGCCTCCCTACTTAAAAAATATTTCCAAGATTGCAGGAGAAAGAAGTAGGATTCTATTCCCTAAAAACAAATGTCTTGGGAATTCATGCTGTTTAAACTCTACCTTGTGTCTTTTTTTTCTTTTATCTATGAAAAAGTAAAAAAAAAGAGGGAACATTATTAAGCATGAGTAATAGAATCTTCACACCTTCACATAGCTATACAAGCTAGGACAGATCCATCTTGGTTTCTTCTGCCCTAGGTAGAAATGAAGGCAAACTCAGCTCTAGATATCTTCATCCTTTAACTTAAATAAAATAAATCTCAGACCTAGAACTACATTTCTACCCACAGTGGTTTCTAAATTCTTCTGCAGCCAAGGAACACATCCCCCCTATGTCATCTAAGGACTTTGATCCTACTTTCAGAGCACTACTAGCAGTGCAAGAATGAGGCCCTTTCTGCACAAGCCCAGTATTTCTAAGCCTGGGATCAAAGAAGACAGATAATACTTTCAAGACTTCCCTTCCTGACAATTTTCTAGATGGGACATGCAGTTAAAACAAAGTACTCCTAAGCATCTGGCTGGGTGTGAAAAGATGCTGTACTTTCTGCCTTTTCTGTACAGGCTTTGCCACTCTGCAGCAAAGACTCCTCCACTCACCGGGTCAGGTAGTGAGTAACAGCGACAGAAAGTGACTTCACAGCCATAAGGTAGGCCCCTCTCTGCTCCAGAGGCAGTCTGTGTACCTCATGTGATTAAAAACACCTAATCAGTCTTGAAGTCTCATAGCAAAGCTGTCATCACAGCCCCGGTGAGCATCCTTACCCCTTGGGAATTTTACCCTCCTCTTAGTTCTCTGGATTTAAATTTTTTTACTATGCAGTGGCACAGTTTCAATCAGAAGATGAAGAGTTATTTTCTTCATTTCCAGCCTGTACACTTTCCTAGATCTTGATTTCTTCTCTCACCTTCTTGGTAACATTCTTCCCTCCTCTAAACTGCCTTGTAGATGCATACTCTGATGAACTTTTTAGCCTTTTACATTACAGTATTTTATAAAACCCAATAAATTTTAAATTAGGCACCATGCGGTGTTGCCAATGTCAGTTTGATCCACGGACTCTGTACCTTCTTCCCTAGCAGAGCAAGGCCAGCCAGTACAGAATGAGATTTTGGCTGGAGCCTATAGCCAGTATCTTAAGGTGGAAAACATGCCCACAGCCCCAGTGTCTTAACATACTCTTAGTCTCCTAGAAGGTTTCCTTATTCTGCCTCTTTCCTCACTATGAATTCCTTTGGCTTTGACAGGCTGGTGTAACTACACAGGCTCACTTCAGGAAAGCTGAAGGCTCAGTGTCCTGAGAATCAATTAGATAAGTCAAAGCCAGAATTTCTGTTAGAGAATTAATGCCTTACAAGTCCTTGATTGGCAGAGATTCACTGGTAGCAACATTTCACTGAATAGCAAAAACCCCTCCTCTGGTTTGTATTGCTTTCAAGACATAAGAGGGACTTTGGCTTAATCAGACACAATTCCTCAAGAGGCTCCTACAACATTGCTGCATTTTTATGAGTTTATCTAAAACAATTTTATCGATACACACTGTTTCTTTGTGTGAAAAGAGTTTGTTATGGTATTAGACCAAGGTCATCATCCATTAAGATCTGGACCCTGGCTTAATCTGTGATGTCAGGACTCTGGATTTTAACTGACAATCACCTTGATTAACTTATGGTGTAATAACTTTTCATGCAAAGAAAGGGTTTATATTTTCATAATACAATCTTAAGTAAGTCTGTCAAGCCAAATATTTTTAGTGAAACTACATTCCCCAGAATGGGTCTGGAGAGCAAAAGGGAAAACATAGGAGATAGATGAAGTCAGCCACAGGTTTAATATGTGCAGATGTAGGCTCTTTACATAGGCTGGTACTGAGTGCTTAGAAACTGAGTATTGGCAGCATTCATTCAGTACACATCACTGCAGCTGCTGGAGCTCTAGCATTCGTCATTGCCATCAACCCAGCAAGGGCAGAATGTTTAACTACTGGGCTTGGCCTCTCATGACTGAATTTTCTTGAAAGATAATCAAAGAGGGTTGTGATTTGGTAGCACAAATCTTAGCGTCAGAGGGGATTTCCCTTTATTTTTGGCAAGTATCATAGAGGAGAAGGATGGGGTATGAAGCAGCTCCTCTTGCAGAACAATATGCATTTTAAAAGCTTGGACAGTGATGACACATCACTGAATGACTATTTTTCATGGGTATCAGGCAGGGAAGAGTTAGGATCTAAAATTCCTATTCTAACAATCTGCCTGAAGTTTAAACAGTTACCAGGAGAGCAGCATTAATCAGTTACTTCCCAATCCATTGCATATGACAAAGCAAGGTTGACACAAACAAATCAGCACATTTTCCTAAATCTGAGTATTTCATCTGCTTGGCAGGAGGAGTTACAACATAAAAGAGAACAAAAAGGAAAAATTGAAAGACATTCTAACACATAGTACAAACTCTAAGTATTCTTTTTATTACTAACAGTAGAGGTAAACTATTGTTAAAGTTTGAGGATTTTTTCTTCACAACTTTGTTTTCATTTGTGAGCAATGAATACCATATTAAACCAAAGTTATTCTCTTGAAGCCCAACTTGAGTCCATAATGCTTTTAAGATGTTTTGTATCTAATCTTTTTGTAATAAATATTGCTACCCAAAGCAACTTCATATCAAATTCTCTTTAAAATAAGTGTCACAATGAAGAGCTCTGCCTTATAATTTAAACTATTTCACAGTATTTTTCACATAAATCAGGTACAATAAAATATTATCTGCACAAAAAGGCTTTATTATTGGATAATGGTAGAATAAATAATGTTGGAGAGTTTTTTATAACTGACCTAACCCCTACATGCTGAATCTGTTATCTTCAAATATGGCTTTGTTTTCCAAGGAATGTACCTGCAACGCCATTCTTTTATAGATAAGAATAACATTAATCTACATAGGGAGCCTACCATGATTTATATTAAAGAAATGTTTTTAGGCATTCAGGAGATGCTGTATAAGCATTGCAAAGCCTATAATTCCCATCTCCCAAAGTTCTGAAATGTTTCCTAACCCTGAGGGTGCAGTTAGAGATGTGCAGATAATCAAGCCAGTCTTTATCTCACTAACCATATAGCACGAACTCCAGTTGGAGTCTGGAATTCAGCATCTTTCCATATGTATAAGAAACCTTCAGTTGCTGTGTCTTGCGTTGGCACAAGCTCATTGTTCTCAGTACCAAACTCACAGGTTAAAGTTATTGTGGGGGGGTCTTAGGAAAAATTTGCAATGTCATTTGTTTGCTGTACAGGGGAAGTTTGAGGCAGATTCTTATTCGTTTTGATGTAAATAAAAGTTGCCAAGAAGAGTAAAATGTTTTGGAAAAGCCATAGGATCTGCCAGGATATTTCCAGGACTTTGAATTATTTGTAGTTTTTGTAGTCTGTAAACTGGGAGTCCCTAGAGCCTGGCTCAGGTTTTGTGGTCCTCCAGGAGAAAATGTGTAAGACTGTGGCTGTCTTAGACTCAGAGTGTCAGACTAATATCTGTCACCTTATGTATTCATGAGGTTTAGGAGAAGTCTGCTTGGTATAATTATTCAGAGACGAGAGGTCCTGAATCCTGTGGGTTCCAAACTAATTTCCACCTGACAGCCTGACACAGAAGGACACTGTCGCAGAACACACCACAGTCCAGCCAGCTGCAGACGGGACCTCATTCCTCCTGGTCACCTGCAGCCCCTGACAGACCCAAAGGAACCAGTAATTTCACAGAATCAAAGAATATTCTGAGCTGGAAGGGACACAGAAGGATTATCAAGTCCAACCCTTAAGGGAATGGCCCATAGGGGGATTGAACCCAGAACTCTGGTGTTATTAGTACTGCTCTCTAACCAACTTAACCAATGGAGTTAATCTCAGGG
The DNA here is from genome assembly GCA_013397935.1 of Dasyornis broadbenti. Taxonomy (NCBI): domain Eukaryota; kingdom Metazoa; phylum Chordata; class Aves; order Passeriformes; family Dasyornithidae; genus Dasyornis; species Dasyornis broadbenti. Next base: position 2,822,030 of record VZRN01006015.1, read on the forward strand.
TCAATTTGCAGGTCTCTGTCTTCAGGCTGGAGATAACTCCCAGACACTGTTTGCTTCCTGGTGGTTCCCAGTGCAGAGTTTGCCTAAGCCTTGCCTCCTGCCCACGTGGCTGGCCACATTGCTTGTAGTGTGTTTGGACAGGGTGGCTGCCTCTTGCTCCTTAGAGCATATTCTGGATGATGCACAGGCAATGTCAGAAGAAAGGGAAATGACAGAGAAAATTTAAAGATGTATTCTGTGTCTTAAGCACAGAACTACTATGTCCTACTGTAAGTAAAAAATAGGGTAGTTATGTAAATAAAAAACATAAATTAAAATAATTTTTAATGTACATATTCTAGTAGAACATGATTTTTGTAGCTATGCTTGCACTCTTTTTCTTTGTTTTTTTCCATTTGATCCTATATCAAGTGATATCTTGCGCGAATTTTTTTACATTGCCCACATATCTGAACACCTAGATCTCACATTACTCCAACGTGAAATAAACTACTGTTGACAAGGGATGATTCTCACTGAGCTGTGAAGTATACAGACCAGATTCTCTTAGTTCTTTGCAAACTTTCAGTTGGATTTAAGTGAGCTGACACCTTTCTCCAAAGTTCCTATTTCCCTTTTTTCTTTCTTCTTTTTTTTTTTTTTAATTTATTTTTGATTTTTCTGACCCTAATTTGAGGCAAGTCAGGACATCTCTATTTTTAAGAGCCGAGAACCTGTGACATCCAGGCCCTGAGGGAAAAATATTATTTTTTATTCCACATAGTTTCCTGACTGCTAAAAAAAAAGAATAAATATAATTATAAAAATGTGACTTATAACTTTCTCTGAATCCCAAGCATGTATATTTTTTACACATCTGTTCTCTGTCCTCCATATCACAATCCCACATGCACAAAACAGTACACACAGAACCCACCTCCAAACCTCAGGTTAAGGGTATCACATACCCCCTCATATAGGGGGATCTTCTATATCCTAATTTTCCAGCTTTTAAATTGTATCTTTTACAAAGAAGGTGCCTTATTGACTAGAAGTGCCCCTTTACCAGCTTACCACTTTCGGCATTTTTTGCTCTTTCAGTATTCCCAGCAGTTAGAGAAATACTGTTATCCTTCTCTGGGTGCAGCAGAGGAACTGAGAAACAGACTTAAATGACTTGCTCCGGGCTGTACAGGGACTCAGTCACAAATTAGGATACGATATTGTTAAATATTACTGTAGAGGAATACACTTCCCTCTGAAGCTTAACTCCCAGTTTAAACCGACATATCCTACAAACAGGCACTGTTACAATACCATTGCTCATTAAATTGGAAGTCAGTTTCCAAGTATCAGAGCAGCACATTCTCCTTGAGTCTTCCTTGTTACTAAGTTGTGAATCACGTATATGCCATCAATAACCCATTTCGAAAAACAGAACTTTTCCTTGTTAGATCAGGCAGTGCCATCACACAAATGGTATATTGTTCTTCACATTTTATTTTGCAGATAAACAAGACCACTTTAATTACCCCAATCTGACATGCCATCTCCAGAACAGAAGGTACAGTACTGAAAGGAATAATACATTTGCAATACTGGGAAGGTTTATTTGAGGTATTAAATTAAATGGCATTAACATAGAGTATGAAAAATACTGCCCTGTTCTTCACAGAATCTTTCTTGAAGGAACAATGGTAAAAATAGATTTCACATTTTACTGCTTATGTCAAAGTATTAAATGTTAAATTATATTTTGGAAAATATGAAGCTTTTGCCACAAATAGGAAATAGTTTTTATTATTCAAGGTGTCTGAGGTATGTTTTAATTACTTATATTTCATAACATAAAGTTAATTCTTGCTAGACCTTAAATAAGTAGGAGGTTAGCAGAGTCAAGGAGCCCTAGAAGTTGAATTTTTTGACAGACCACTTTTCATTTTCTGATTGATTAGGGCAAAATAGCCATTACAATCAATATGATGAGCAACCAGAAGGACTGAGTGGCAAAGAAATAGATGGAAAAGTATTTCAGGGGTGTGGATGTTTTCAAAAAGGAGATTAGAAAGATGATATCAAAAGCCAAGGAAGGCATGAAAGGAAAGTCACATTCAGGCAAGAAGAAATCAGAGCAGTAGAAAAGTCATCATTTTTGATTCCTCAGTCAAGCAGTACAGAACAACCATTGTGCCTAGCACAACAAAGAATTCTTGCACCTGCAGAAAGAAAGGAAAAGAAATAATAGCAACACAGCACCTTTCTGATGAAAAGAAGTCGATGTAGATGTCCTTGAGAACATAAATTGAGATCTCTGTAAAGGTCACAGCCCAGAAGCTGTGGAAACAAAATAGATCTAACGACACCAAACCCCTTGTCTGCATTAGCACTGTATACCTAACACACCACATATTTTTTCCCATATTCTTCAGGAGGAATACTTGTTTGAAAAGCTTTTGTGTAGGCTGTGGCAGAGCTGTGGGAGCTGGAAAGAACATCCCTCCCCACCACGGTGTTCCAGCACTCTGGCCACAGCCTGGGCTGCCCTTAGGCTGCAGGGAGAGACACACTGGCAGCAGTGCCATGCCCCAAGGGGTTCCAGGGCCACAAGATGAGGAGCAAAAATTTGGGATGTACGGATCCTGCCATGATGCTGAGAGGCTGCCACTCTCACAGAATATTTGTATTCAAATGAGAGGCATCTTTCTTCCGAAGGTTATGTAGTGTATTCAGTGATAAATAGTGGTCACAGGACTTCTCCACCTACAGAGACTTTGCAGAGGACATACTTAAGATCATGAGCACAAGGTGAAACATCAAAAATACGACTTCAAGGAGAAAGTACATTTCCCAGGGCAGGCTTCTGGATATTGTGGAGAATGAAATTTTGAATGAAACTGCAACACAAAAATCAAATAAAGCCTAGGTTTTACAGACAGAGAAATATACCATATATCACAATATATTTTTACAGGACAGGCTTCAATAGCTCACAAGAACCAGGTCACAACCTTAATGTTGGCTAACTGAAGCTATTGCATTACTATCATCATAGATCACTTTTGCCCCCAACAGGTTTTAATACATTGTAATGTGGGAATTAACTGCTGCACCCTGATAAGGAGCAAGTCACCTTCTATTATCAGGCATCAAATAATTTTAGTATTTTGCTGGTATCTTCTTTTCGTCTACAATATGCCAAAGAAAACAGTTCGTCTGCCTGTAGAGTGGAAAGAAAATGTGTCTGAATAAGATGGAGATAAAAATGGATACAAAAATTAGCCCTGGAGGACAGTAGATTTCCCAAGACCTTGCTATGAACTCAGAGACAGTTATATTTGGCTTTAAGTACTCAAGCCCAAGTTTATTTTCAGAAAATGATAGATCCTATTCAGAGAGCTTAAAAGATGGCAACAATATTTAAAGGAAGACAAAATTTTATTTATTTGTGACTACACTCAGTGGAAGAATAGGTAAGATAAATAAGATTGTGAAAGATGTATTTGTAGTATCATGTGAATTTAGAATTTAATTATCAAATGGACGGAATCTTTCACTTTATCAATTGGATTATGCCCATAAGGGTGTGCTTATGTCAGGGATTGAAGGATATATGAGTTATGAATTCATCTTGTAAATATATAAATATATATATATCTCTGTGGAGACTTATTGTACGCACTCAAGCACACAAATGGTGCACTTGAAGTGGTGTCCTTCTGAAACAAAGGTGGCTGCCATGCAATAGGACAGTGGGGATGCTGGGGAGCATCATTTTAATATGGACACAAGGTCCTCCACTGCACAGCTCTGCATTTTTATGGCACATTCAACGTTAGACTGTTGGCAATCTGTCAATTTTTTCATATCTGTCATGATACAGATTTGTTGCAAGTCTGCGCTTAACCTATCTATCAGTTACTGAATGACTGTCACAGGAGGACCTCTCCACTATTATCTCTCTAATTTTAATTACTCAGAGCCATGTCCTACTAATGGATAACGCTTAGCAAAAAGGACAGGAGAGTGTGCATTTAGTAGCTGTGATTGACAAAAACTACAGGTAAATTCCTTGCTGTGTAAGAAAAAACCTGAAGCTGAAGGTCTAAAAAATTATCTCCCATAGAAAATGCCTACAGTTCTACCCCTGTGTAGATGAGAACGGCCACATATCCTTCATGATGTGTGATAAAGACAGAAAAGGTGTCTTGCCCTCCCTGTTTTGGCATATTTTCTTGATAGAAATTCTCTTCTACTGCAATATATATTTGAAGACTGGTCCTCCTCCAACCCAACAGAACCTTCTGAAGGCTTTTACCACAAGTACAAGTCAGATACCCACACTCTCCTGGTCCAGTTTCTGAAAGGGAATTGCAGTTTGGTTATCCCGAATGCACCTCCAGTGGACGCTCTCCTGACTCATAGTCACAATAGCAAGACTGAAAGGGAGATGAGCAGCAGAGCTGGAGCCATGGCTTCCAGAGAAGGTTATTCCATGACAGCTGGTTAGGAACAGCATGCAGGGATCTGGTGTGGTTGTCTACTGCTTGGTGTACAACCCTGAGGATTTCATAGAAACGGCTCTCAGTTTCTGGAGTCAGCGGGACTTTCTCTTCAGGGTCTCTGGACAGATCGAAGAGCAGTGGAGGATCGTGTCGTGTGATGAATCCTCCATGGCAGAAGCAAACATGAGAATCGTAGCAACCATTGGAGTCCTCGGGACTGAAGTTTGGAGTAAAGAAGAAGACTTTCCAGACAGATTCACCTGCAATGTACAGCCACAAAACAGCTGGTGAAAAAGTGATGAAATGACAAAATGGAAGTCCCCCGGTCTTAGGAAGTTCCACCAACATAGGAAATCAGTCTTTTGGTACAAAGACGGTACAGACACTGTACAAAAACTGCAGAATACTGAAAGAGTGAAACAGAATTGAGCAAAACAAAAACAAGCAAAGCATGGTGATTTTCATGCTACACATATTTATGAAACAATTAAGACAATTTCATTCCCTTGGAAGAATTCTGATTAACCAAAGCATAGAAGATTTTAAAGAACTTTGTGTTTTACATAAACAATGCTAAGAAGATTTGCAGAAATATATACTAGGTCTTCTTCAAGGCTTATTAAAATGTATCTTTTCCCCTTGATCATGTCTACACACCGCTGGGCCCTGTCTGCTTCTCATTTTGCTAATCAAAATAATGTCACTGTTACTTTTTTCTCTCTTCCTCTCTTTGTGGTATTAACCCATTGTCCTCTGCCCCATGTTTTCATTGCAAACACCTGGATACAGAGTTTCTCATTTTATTAAATGGGATGACATGAAAAGGCATAATGGATGCTAAATTCCTGTCTTAGGCCTCTAAATGATTTTTCCAAATGTAAATTATAAATAACAGTTACAGTAGTGCAATTCTTAGTTGATATTCTGCTTTGCAAGATGGGAATCAAAGTTCTTAATTTATGGATTGGTCATTCTCAGCTTAATTTTCCCTGTTCAGAAATTGGACTATCCTCCCTCACGTAACTTCAGTCAGCATTTTCCCTCTTTGAAAATCCTAGTTATTTTCTTCGAATAAAAATAAGCAAATATCACTTGGTTCTTTCAAGAAGCACTCTCAAACAGGTCTCTGGAGGATCAGAAAACACTTAACAAGAAAGCTGTAAACAAAAAAGTTGTTACTATTTTCCTCAAGTATCACAGAACAGATAAGAAAGACAGAAACAGACAGGAACTTGCAGGGAAGCACACCATCCTCCTACAGCCAAGGAAGTATATATTTCTTCAGAAATGGAATAAAGAATAATTAATTGGGGTAAGAAAGATCTGTATTTTATTCTTAATAAAAGCAGGACACTAAACATCTGAGATCTATAATGTCAGATTACCTGCCCACTTTAGACTATAAAAATATTGGGAAAATGTAGTCATCGGTAATTTACATTTCTCAGCATCCTACTGAGATTTTTTTGTTTGTTTGGTTTTTTTGTTTTTTGTTTTTTTTTTTTTTTTGTATCACCTCCACTTTTCAAGCATTGAGGGAAAAATCTCTTTTTGGTATTTTGTTGAATTTTGTTAAGGTCACAGAAAGCTTGTTAATCTAGTAGTGGAGTTTCAAAGATTTATGTGTGCTACAGTAGTTAATATTTATTAATCAATTCATCAGTTCAACAGAATGGAAGGCACTAGAAAATGTTGGAAGGGTAGAGCAGAGATAAACTGGTAAATGTCATGCTGTAACTACATCACACTCAGCTTTTAAAGAATAAAAAACAGGTTTAAAGAGAAATGTTTCAGCAGACTAATGAGTCACAGCCTGCAGTTCTGGACTACAGCATGGAATTAAAGGACAATATGTGACCTTAAGATTCTTTACAGCTTCTTCTATTTCACAGCATTTTTCACATTATAGGAGACTTTACCTTTGGGAACCAATTCAATGACAGTGCCTGGAGACTTCCAGTTCACTTCATCTCCACTTAAATCGGGGTCAGGTGGGTGATGGCTGTTACACACATTAGACTGGGCAAACCCTCTGAATGCTTCTTGGAAATCAGCAAAGGGGAAGGACTTTTAAAAGCTGAGAGTGACTTGCTGGCACAGACAATAGGACATGGAAGGTTTTAAAAGGCTCTGGCTGTGACTGCTGCAATGGCACAGTCATACTGGGGAAAAAATGAAAGGAAATTTAAACCACGGCAAAGCAAGGTAAGGAAAGGTAATGCAAGATGGTATTTCTTCATCTACCTCCGGTAATATTTTGAAAGGTTGGTTTGACAGTTGAATCTCTTTTTTTCTCAGAATTAAAATAAACAAATAAAATCAAATACTTCCTCTTAAATTTCTTTGAAATTATGCACAGAACATTTCCCATAAATAAACTTCTCATTTACTGAGATTTAAAATTTATATTCTGGGAAGTTATGTGATTCTGTACTAAGCATTGCTTCAGGCTCCTTATATGTGTTTAATTGGTAAGATGGACAAACATAAGAAACCAAAGGTCTTGATTAATCAGTGCACTGTGAGCCGTTGTAGACCATGCAACACTTGCCACACTTGATAATTTGATTCAGGACACTATAATATCTTGACAGAAGATCAGCAGAAAAAAAATTATACAGCTACTAAAACGTCAATTAAAAGAAATTCCAGTAAGGCCATGCACATGAGAACTTTGTGGTCAAGCTGTCTTACTGCACATCTGTCTTTCATGGTACACTTGTGCTGAATGACATTGAAAAGAACATTTTCAGCCATCTTTTTTTGGTGTTGGGCATTGTAGCACCAGGTCTGCTCAAGGGCTTACAGATAGCAATACAAAGTTGGCAATTCTGAATTAATGCAAGTTGGTACAAGCAGACCATACAGGTAAGGAATGGGGAGAAGAAAGAAATAAGGAAGTTGCACCATGAATTTTTTTTCCCACAAAATAAAGACTTGTTTAGGTTTTGTTATATAAAGAGCATACAGCATGCTGCAAAGTCATGTGTGGGGTTGGGGACAAGGCATGCATGACATCGTCTCACATCTGAGTAACACTGCTAGTGTTTTGAAGAGCTGATGGTACTTTATCAGATATGCAGCTATAGAATGTCATGATTATACAGTGCAAAACACTGGGCTCTGTGAGGGTAAAGCCTGTTACCGTGCAATGTTTATCTGTTGCACTGCAGCAGTGCTTCTGGAACTGCATGTAGTGCTGGAGAAGCAGCAGCACAGACTTTAAACACCTCTTTCCTAAGCATTATAAAAACTAAAGCATATCTGTCAGTGTCTGTGTCTGTGGCGCAGCCAGTGCAATATACTAGGAGACATTAAGAACTGTCAGACTTCTAATCTGTAAAGCTGATGAACTGTATAAGGCGCAGTATTAAAAGGAGAGAGCTCTCTCCCAGTCTCTCTCAGCTGATATAAAATCTCATTTTGTCAGAGGGTTAAGTACAAGGATCAAATTAATCTCCCAGTAATTAACAGTACCTGTGTTCTCCAAAGCATCTGGATAGTAAACCCTTGTTATATAAAAAGATAACTATGCCTCTTCCACAGTGTAGTAATAAAATTGTCAGGGCTTCCCCAAAGTCAAGTATATCAAGTCTCATCTGAAACAGCAGGCAGGCTCTTAGCTTGCAGCACCCTTAAAGGTCCTGTCCCAATGCTTCACAAATAATTTGAGTCCCTTTTTCTGCAATTTTCCAGTTCTCTGAGTTGTCTAATAAGTTTGCTCTAAAAATACCTCTTTCCTTTACATGTTAAGAAAAACAAAAACTACAGAAGTTGTACTTCTAAAGAGTTTCAAATTAAGATAGGTTGCCATTAGTCTAAGCAAATCTGCTATGAACATAATTGTTCAGTGTCCAATCTCCCTCAAGGGCTCCTCTTTTATTATCCTTTAGCCAGCTACAATAGTAGCTCCAACAGACAAGTAGAGGCCATGAGATTAAATAAAAGTCTCAGTAAGATACATTAATATATTCAAGATGAAGAGACACACTGGATAGGGATGTAATTTCTGTTATAATAGCACTCTTCTTAATCATTTATGGCTAACTGGTGTTTTCTGATAAGCAGTTCTTGATGTGAATAGAAGCTATTGTTGCATTATAGCCTGGACTTAATTTTTACTGAATTTAATCTATGGCAGTAGCTTTACAAGTTTGCAGCTACTGTCATCTTTGCTCCTATTATTGTGTTGCTTCTTTCTGTAGAAGAACAAGTTAAACAGATCTGTTCTTCACTGTACATTGGGGAGCTAGTGCCTGCTTGAATTCAGATGCCTCTGATGGGAGCCATTTGGGTGTAGCAGAACAAAATAAATTGCCACAGATTTTCTGTGTCTCAAGTGTGTTCTGTAGCCATTGTCAACTCCCACACTCTAACTCATGCTTTTCAACATTTCTACACAGTAACAGATGAAAACTGCAAGTCACTTGAAAATTACTTTCTGCAGATAACTCCTGTTATTAGATTGAACCCTTTCTGCTTCCTTTAAGTTCATTCAGAATTTTTAGGTTCTCTGCTAATCTTATATGAAGCAGATATCAGATATATGTATATATTCAGCTCTTTGAAAATTTAACAATGTAAAGAAAGCTTCAGCTGTGAAATTCTTGTAGAACTATACACAGCTCTATACAGCAAAAACAATGCTATTTGGTTACTTTAATGAAACTGTACATATTATTTTTATGACTACATACTTCCCCAAACAGCTAGTAAAATACTCTATTTGAGTTTTAAAAATTATAACTTTATTGTTTTTATAATTAAATTTTATTTTTTTTTTAAGATATTTGTTGTAAGTGTCTGGGTATTTTATGGTGTTATATTGTTACATCAGCCAAAGGACTGCACATTATGTCCCAGTGTAGGTGGAGAATAACTGAGTGATATTCAAGACATAATGTTGGTTTATGAGCATCATTTGTTACTAGCAGAGGCTTGTATAAAGAACTGTGCAGAACTTACAGTATTTGAGGGAAAACCATGAAAAAACAAGCAGTAGCAGTGATTTTAAAATCTTTAGAATAAAGACTACAGTGTTAAGTATCCACTAAAATAGAAAGGATTGCACATTCCTGAATATCTAATAATCATACTGAACAACTGCTGCAGGAAAAATACAAGGCACACTGAAACCATGCCCAGACTGCTGAAGACAGAATCTCATGACTGAGCTTATTATTGAGAGTAAGTGCTGTGGTACAAGAAACTTCCACCGAACTCTGTTCAAAAGTGAAGATTATCTGCTGAATTGTAGCGCTGAAAAAGAAATATTTTCTTGAATTCTTCATCATCACCTTCAAAAAGAAATGACTGATCATTTGCAGTGTTTTCTTGTTGAAGAAAGTCCTAAAAGGGAAGAACCTTTGGGTATAGAAATTATGTTGCTAAAGTAGGAAGTGCTATTATGCAATGTTATGCCTCATATTTGGAGATTTTAGGTGATAGCAACATGGAATAATACATATTGCCCTGGAAGAAAAATTCCATCTGTAGTAATTTGATGGAAATAATCCAGACACCTGCTAAAGATTTGTTTGAAGAATATTTACTTGCAGAATGGTCCATGTAATTTTCAGTTTATCTGAGCAGCAGCTTATGACATGTTGAAGACAGATGATAATCAAATAAATCAAAAAAACAAAGCTAAACCAAAACAGAAAAAAGAAAAAAAAAAAAAAACTCTGGTCATTTCCAATCGATATTAAAAGTCCTTGAAAACAGAAAACCCTTATTTTATTGCTAATGAAAGAAATAGTCTTGATTTTCATGTAGTGGTTTTCCATGGGAGTCAGTAATAGATTAAGAACACCCTTTAAGTCAATCAGTCCAGAACACCCTTAAGAGCAAAGCAGAACCACTTTGCCAAAGATGGTGTCAAGGTTTGAGCCCGGCCAAATGCCAGGTACCCCCAAATTAACACACCCACACTCAGGGCTCATGAGTTGAGATAAGGAAACCCGGGAGAAGACGCACTTAGAATAGGCAAAACAGGACTAACTTAGGTTGCAAAGTGATCTAATTTATTACTAACAGAGTCAGAGGAGTAA
>VZRN01006015.1:2833553-2932266 GCA_013397935.1 Dasyornis broadbenti
AGAAGGCCTGAAATTTGGTTTTACTGTAAAGGTGCATGTGCAGTTTAGCATCTGAAATATCAGACAACCGTTTTCATCCCAGTGTTAGAAAATGCATGTCTTTTCCAGAATTTGAAACTAGTAAAAGATTACAAACAATGTTAAACCATAAATTTGCAATTTTCCTGATACTGAGCAAACAATGCAAAAATCCTAAAATCCTTCAAAATCCTGAATGAAACTTTTGCACCGAAAGGACATACCACAGGATGTCCTCTTACAGATGATCAGCAGGGAGTCTGGTGCAAATAACAAGTTTATTCCCAAAAACATTTCTAGAAGTGCATTTTCTGTTTCACATGGACTTGTTCAAGGTAATGGTATTTCAGAGAAATCCAGCAGTTCACCAGTTTGGACCTTTATGCAAAATCCAAAACTGACTTCACAGCTCTCCAGAGAGCAAAAATGTTTGAATTTGAAAAGAAGAGTTCTAGGAAAGTCATGGGAATATTTTCTAGTTTTGGTTGGATGCAAAATGGATGCAGAGATCTCCAGCTATTCTCCAGATGACAGTAAGTGATGGAAAAAGGAAAGAATCCTGACTCTCATAATTTTCAACTTAAAAATGCGTGTGTACGGTGCAGTGAAAAACAGGCGTTAGCCTTCAGAAATGCTATAACTTGCTAGAATCTTCTTCCTCTGAGAAACAAGAACAGAGAAGGATCTCCTCGGCCTTCAGATGAGATGAATATGTTTTAACTGTTCCTTATATAGGACTTAGATAGAAACACCAGCATCATTTTCATGAAAGGTTACTTTAGGTCTGTCATTCAATTAATAAAAAATAATTTTGGATTTTTTGGGGTGAATTTGGTTGGGGTTTTTGGTATTTGTTTTTTGAGCTTTTTTTGGAGGAGGATTTTTTTGGTCAGGTTTTTGTTGTTGTTGTTGGTTGGTTGGTTTGGGGATTTGTTTGTTTGTTTGTTTTCTTTGTGGTTGTTTTTGTTTTGTTTTGGTTTTTTTAGTAAGGAATGGTTCATTGGATTGGTATACAGGTTTGGCTCGTGCCTTCCGTGCTGCAGCCACTCCTGTCCCTTAGCTTGCAATTTAAACCAGGATAAAGGGAAGTGAAAATGACATAAAGAGAAGAAAAGCAAAAAAAAAAAAAAGGTCTCAATTTCAACTTAACTGCAACAATTAGTTGGTTTTATGCTTTTGCTATGATTAGGAGTAGGGNCTCTCTCTCTTTCTCTCTCTCTCACTCTCTCTCCCTCCCAGAATAAGTAGGGGAACGCCGGTCGGGAATGGAGCACTGCAAATCCCGGGGTATAAATAGCTCTGCCTGAGCCTAACAATAACTCTGCTGCCACTGACACAGAGCAGAGCAAAGGCAAGAAAATACTGTAACAGTATTTGTCATGCTTGTCAGGGGGAACACTTTCCTACCTAAAATATTGTGAGCAGAAATGTGTATCAGATGATTAGGTCAATTTTCTTGAGCTTGATATAAACCATTTCATGGTGTCTGTTCATGCTAGAAATGCTCTTCTCTCTTTTGACAGTCAAGTTATTTCACACTTATCAAATAATATGTGTGACCCAAATAACTGTGTCACCCAAATTCAACTGCAGATGCTCTGATATGAGGATCAAGATAGCAAATTAAAATTCTTAATGAGATAGTTTAGGTAAATGACACTTGACGCTTGTTTTGCTTCCACCAGTACTGTGGTTGAAACACTGGACACAAAGGAAAGATTTGAGAGATTATTTGAGATTTTTGGAAGCTTTTCCTGATTGTGGTGCCTCCATGGCATGGGGAAGATTAGGTACAGAGAGGGGGAAAAAAACAAAGCAGCAAACCAGAGTGAAGATGATGCTTACATAGCAAGTTAGGAAGCAGGGAAACAAAATATCTTCAGTAATCAAGTAGATGGAAAGGTTGCAGTGGACTTCAGCAAGAAACAGTAATAAATGATTCAGATATTTCATGCAGAGTAAAAAGATATTTCTTCTTGATATCATCAAAAAGAAAATCAGAAGTAAAGAAAGAAACCATAAAGATCTTTAAAAAAATCATCATCAACAACAACAAAAAAGACTCAACTCCAAACATACTTCTAAAAAGAGAGGCTTCTTTAGAGAGAATAGTGGAAGTGAAGGAACTTGTGAAACTGAAAAACAAATGGCAAATGACCAGAAAACCCTCATGAGGGTCAGAGTTCATTACAGATTCTGCAGTTGCAGAAGGGAAAGATTCACACAAGGGTTTGGTCAATTAAGAGGATCAAAAGGGGATTCAGTATTAGTGAGACTAGAAGCTCAGAAATAAGGAGGGAAAGGGGAAGAAACAGACAGGAAAAGGATGAAAACACTGTAAAAGGACACTGTTCATAGGGCAGAAAGGGGCTGCTCTCTTTCCAGCAAAAATGTGCTGTAAGTAACATGAAGACTCATGATTTATTACAGAAGGAAAAATGAATTTTCTCCCATGACTTACATATTATGAATCAGATACTTGATGTTATTTCAGTCCTTCAGTGGAGAACAAACACTAATCCATATCACGCTGACACTTCAATGTTTTTCATGTGTGGCAACCCTCAAATCTAGAAAAGTAGTCTGCAGCATTTGTCTTCTACTGTTGAGAAAATCTCAAGAAACTACTTTGCTGTAAACTGTAACATGCACATGTCTAAATATCAGTAAAAGATATGTCTATGTATCTATGGAAACTTGTTACTTATTGCTACAAGTGTTCGTGCAATTCCTTTGATGGATTACTTTTACATTGCAGGTTGCTATTAAGACAAAGTCTGGTGACAAGGAATGAGGTTTAATGAGACTTTACAAAGTTTTTTAAAGTGGTTTTGTGGAGGGACAGCTATGCTTCCACAATAAAAGTTTTTTCATCACCAACACCACCTCTAAGAAAGAGTAAAAAGATTCTCAGAGAGCTGATAGCTAACAGACAATATAAATTGCTGTTTTAGTCTTGTGTTAAAAGGAAAATTGAACAAGCAAAGTGAGTGGTGCTTTCTTAATTAGATTTTAAAGATACTTATGACAGTGCAACTCAAATCAGGATCTGTATTTTAGTATTTTTCTGACCATTCTTGTCAGTTCTTTCATGACACTAATGCATGGATAAAATACTGCTTTGTGCTCCAAAACCAATTCCCTCTTTGCGTTTTATGGCACATTCTAATGGCTGTCTTATTTATCTATATTTGTAGACAGGCCCTTTTCTTGAACCTCTGCTGATTTAAAAGAAAAAATTACACTAAATAAATTCCCTGAGCCTAAAATTCCCAGGCAATGTCAAAAGACTCCCATAGTGTTCTTGTTCTCATCTAGCACAATAATACTATTTTTCAGACTGTGAAAAGGTAGCAAGCCATCTCCAAATTTAAGCTCATGTTACTAAATAGGATTTATTGCTCATCACTTTGCTGCTACTCAATATGCAAACTGACAATCTGGTCACCTCTCCTAATTTTGGATCACTGCAACCAATGTGCAGGTCTTTATGTAAGTTAGTTACCAGCCTATACTTATCTGCTTCTCAAGTTTGTTAGAGATGTTTAGGGTGAGAAGAGATATGCTTATTTCTCTTTTGATGAGAGTGATTCGCTCAGGTTAGCTCAGCTGCAGGTGTCTACACTGTAGATATGTACGTGTTTGTCATCACCATCCTCAGAGTTTGCTAAAAAATCAAAGTGTTAAGAGTGTTGAGGTCACCAAAAAGCCTCACTGGCGCTGCCCAGCCCTGGGGTGGACCCTGCCCATTTCAGCTCAGCCCAAGGCCATCAGTCCCTGCCTGAGTGGTGCAGCAGTGGCCAGTTTCCAGCCCCATCTCTGGCTGGCCCTAGGCTACAGCCCTTCTTGTAGCTCTGTCTGTGCTCCTACATCCTCCTGCTCCTGACTGGACTCCCTGGGTGGACCTTGAACTTGACTCACCACTTTGCCAGGACTGGGACTATTGTGGAGTCTGTTACCAACTCTGCTCCTTCTGCTCAGGTGCTGGAAGACATTGATTGCTCTGTCAGTAAAGCCATTGTCAGTGCTGGGGCCACTCATTGTTTGTTGGAGTCACCTTCAGGATGAAGTGTTGCCCCAAGGCAGAAAGCTGAACTTGTCTCTCCAGTATTCTCTAGTCCACCGTCAATTTTGTTTTTAAGATCAAATATCTACGAGGTGCTGCTGCTTATGAAAGCACCATAAGTGTTCATCCCACAGTGTTCATCCACAGGGTGTGAAAAATTTCCTTCTCTCAAGTACACGTAAAACCCACAGGTTTCACTGACGTGGCAAGAAAATAGAGAGGTTTGCCTTCCTTGTTCATATATGTTGCTTCTGCATACTTTGTAAAATGAGTCTTACTTATCCTTAATGATCATTCAATGACCTTTGAAATATACTCACTAGCTATAGTACATCTGCATCAACACTGCTTATGAGATGCTGTATCTCATATAAATGTAATATATAAAGGTACAGTTTCCTCTGTTTCAATTGCAGAAAATAAGAGTGAAATCTCATTTCAGGTATTTCAAGTGAATTTTCTCTTTGTCATCCAATTCATCCCCCTGCCACTGCACAATTGTTCCTCACAATGTATTTTCTAAGAGCTCTCTTGATGTATGGTGTCTTCTATTGTAACTTTTGTGCTACTATCATTCATTTCCTTTATTGCAAACGACAAAGACATTTTATTGGCATGCTCTTTTCACTTAGTGTTTTATCTACTAACTTTTTCAAATACAAGTCCTTCACAAACTTTTTCTGGAGTTTAAATAAGGATTTTGGTGTAGATGACTGTCTCACAGTTAATTTGGTTTGCCCCATCCGTCAATTACCTGTTGCACTAAATTCTAAATTCTATTATACACAATTCTGTCTATTCTAAATTCAATTTATACACATTTTGTAGAGTTGTGGTGCACTGAAGTGAATGTTAAAATCCCTGTGAATTTACTGATGATTTATCTTATTTGCCTTCAGTTCAACAAAGTACTTCTACATTTGCTTAAGACTACAAATAATAACCCCACGCTTAAATTTAGCGAAGTACAATGTATTCTGTGACTGAAGCTGCCGTGTGCTTAACTAATTGTTTAAGCAAGGATCTACATATGCTGCTCAACTTTCATCAAATCTCCTACTTCAAACTATTTGATGAAAAATAATGAGCAAATTATTTTTTGGCCATCTGTGCTATTGTTTAATAAAAAAGTTAATAAAAACTGTTTTCTTTCTTTGTGACACTGATATATATTAATGGATATACTGTGAGGAATTTATTTAATGTTGTCTCAAGGTCTATAGGAAGAAGAAACCTGAATCGAGTTTTACCCAAGTCCAAATGTCCTGTTCACTGGACAACTCTACCATGTAGAAAAATCAGTGCTCAGCATTCACATCTTACCTCCCTGAAGATTAAACTCATGCCTGCTTAGCAACATCCTCTACCTCAAAATATAAATTGTTCAGTTACTCAACATCTCTGTGGTAAAATCTTGTTGTTTTTTCTTCTTTTGGCATATACATGTATATGTATGTGTGGCATAATACTTAATATATCCAGGTAAGTCCCGGTGGTTTTGAGCTATGTGATGCATGAGTGCAGTATTCAAACAAAGCCCTTCCCAGATCTTGGGCCTCCTGGAGAGATTCACCAGCATAGGATAGTCCTACACAATGCCCAGAGTGCTCAGCTGAGATGTAACCAGCTATGGAGTGAGTTCACCTCAAACTAGAAGAATGCAGCAACAGAGCTCAGGAGCTCCAGCCATGGTCCGTCATTTCCTGTGCTACATTTTCTTACAGATTTTTGTGTAAAAAAGACAAAAGTGCTAGAACTTCAGGTAGTGTTTGATATCTCTCCTAAAAATGACTTAAAACTTTTATCCATTCATTTTCATGGGTCACAAAGGGTGAGGGGTTTTGATGATACATGAGTGACAAAACGAATACTGGTGGGAGTTTTTCCCTGCAGTTTCTGTAGCACAGAAGGAGGGTAGGTAGACCACTGCTGTGAATGAGGTGGTAGAGACCGTGTTTGTTCTCTTTGGCTTGATCTTTTATTTTTAACTAACTATATAATTCAATGGAATAACTCTAACATGCCTTGAAGTATCTTTGAAGAGAGCATTTATCTCATAAACTTATCCAACACTTATTATTATTTATTGTGGCACTATGAGGTCCAAGGTATGTTAAGCAAGGCAATTACAAAGACAAGTCAAACAAAGTTTTATCCTTGAGCATGGAATTCTACGTGTTTTTACTGGTCTAAGAATATGCTGCCATACATTATGGTTTTCTTTAAGGGCTCTAACCCTTTATTTTAAGAAGTGATATAAATAAATAGAATATAAAACTGTTTGCAGTCTGAAGTAATTCGGTTACACATTGTACTTTCTCAGAACTACTGAAAGTGCTTTGGGCACTGCATGACAGATATAAATTTTATATATGCCCTCCCTCCTCACTGCAGTTAAGAGTGATGACAGGATATTATGAAATAGAAACATCTGCATACCGGTAGTTGTTTTTGGACTGTTGAATCTTACATTAAATTTTTAATTCATAGTTCTGCAAACTCAGCCTCCATCTCTCAATTTTAGCTGGTTTCTTTAGTGAAGTACTCCTTATAAAACCTATGACAATATTGATGGCAACAGGAAAGACCAGGACGTGTTTGTCTTGTATTCACTACCATAGTCCCTTTTATGCATTTTTATGTTACTCTTCACAAGGCAAATAACCTTACAAAAATTCCTCATCCATTGCAATGGAAAATAAAATAGATTCCATGAATGATTTTCATCTGTAAACCAGGTTTGGTTTAGCATTCAGCAGTGGTTTGCAGTAATCCTTACTTCATACTGTAGTGCACTGCACACTGACAGATGTTTCCCTCAATTTCGTCTTGTGACTAATTAAAACACACTTTCTCTTACATTTCCAAAGAAGTCTCTAACTAGCTGTCATTCACTCTGAACATGTCTAAGCTTAAACTCTGTCTTAAACTCTTTACTGATACCCTATGGGGATTCCTAACTGAGGTCTTGGCACTTAGACTCTGTAGACATAAAAAGGAACCTGAAATTCCTTTAGGATTAGAGAATAGGAAATCTTCCAACCAAAGTGCATTCAAACAGTAGTCAGACCAGGTAGATGGACCTGCTAAACAATTTTCCTGTCATCCAGATCTTCACCCTCACTTTGAAAGCTTTGCCTGTCCTGCTGAATCTCATAGGTCTGCCTAGTTTTAACTTCAGAACTCTGGATCACTACACACCTATCAAACATAAAAAGATCAAAAAGTTAATTATAAAAAAGGTTATCTGCTTCCACTGCTAGCTCCCCAAGAACAGATCAAAGTTTACAGGAGGTATAAGTTGCCCATACACAGACATATTACACAGCTGCACAGATGTCCAGGAATGCAGATAGTTGAAGCCTTCCTGAAGGTTCTACTCTACGTGCCTGAGACACATTGTGTCCTCACGCACCTTTTGCAAGTATGTAGCAACTGACACACAAAATCTGACAATGCAATGTGGTAAGAACGTATGTGATATCAATTTGGGCCACTAAGCAAACAAATTGCTTGAAATTGGTTGGAAGAGACCAAGTATAATTTTCATAGGAACTGTTCCTGTGTGTCCAGGCAGAGAGTGCATTGAGAGCCTCAGCCAAGCTCTGAGGTTCACATGTTAATGAGGTAGAAACCTGTTTCTGACTCTTCCATGGCAATAACACAGATTTATCAAACTTGACATGTAGACATTGTCCTTGTAATCATTTGCTAACATCTTGGTTTGAAAAATACCCACTAATGGTACCATTCTTTGCAACATTCAAATAATTTATACTTAATTTTCTTGAATAAGAGATAAAAATCTCTAACTTTTACACGTTTAAGCTCTGTTAAAGAGAGTAACATTGATTTTTTCATACTTTCTATCTTCCAAATACAAACACTTCTCATGGATTAAATGCTTTGAAAGATACGTACTCAAAAATATTTTCTGAAATACAAGTGGCTCATTTACTTTTTTTAGTTCCACCTGCTAATTGCTAAACTTTCAAACACATTTCTCAGAACTGAGTTCAGGGTTGCTGTTTCGGTTTGGTTTGATTTGGTTAATTTTTTTCCAAAAATTACTATGTCATCTCTGTTTAAAAGTACTGGTAGATATTAAACACTTCCCATCTCCCATTGGAGACCTCAAGTATTTTGGCATATAAAAGGGAGGGGAAGAAAGAGTCCTTTAATAATGATCAGGAGGTACAGACACTGTATAATCTATTTGGTATCATGTTCCCAAATCCAGTTAAAGCATTTCTCAGCACTTTTTCCTTGATTATTACAGCCTCTCTGTAAATACCAGCATGCTTTTCTAAGCCAGCCTTCTGTTGCCACAACACAGTCCTGGTGTTTGGAGCTACTTGGCATTCTTGGGATCACCAGAATTTCTAAATGTCCCAACAGCTCCACTAGAGCAGAGCTGCATGAACTGAAGCATATAAGCAAACAACAAGTATTCTTGTACCATTTTTTGCAATTCCCAGTTGCTTTTCTATCCACTGACTGATTATGTTTCCATTGGCCATGAAACTGAACTGAGATATTTGTGTTCACTACTTACTCTTGTGCTAAAATAAGCTTATTAATGCACTTTACAAGATTTTCAGGATAAACCTGAAAACTGTAAAAGTATGATATTCAATAGAATAAATTTAACTCTATGAAAAACTAGTAATTTTTACTAATTTTGATAAATTCAAACATCATAATCCCCTTTTCATAATGTATTTAATTTTATTATAATCCCTATTTCATCACATAATGTATTTTCCGCCAGTAAAGAATGCATCAGATTACGAATATTTTCCTTACCCAAAACATAAAATTAGAGAATGAAAATCAAAATAATGTATAAAGTCCTAAAGATTTCCTTCAAAGTTTAGAAGTGATCACTGCGAACAGGGCTCAAAAAAAAAATTCTACATGCTTTCTGTATTTGTTTTGAAAACAATTCAGTTGTATAAACCCTCAATTTCAGCATGACATAATAGCTACATTTTTTGCTCTCCCTCATTTGCTTGATTCTGCCTTTGGTCTTCTTATGCTGATCAGCTCTGTTAGGATAAAATCTTCCAAATGATATTTAGGTTTTTTAGCAAATTTCAAGCTTTAGGGTAAAAACTTCCCTCTTGCAGCATAATTCAAATAATCTTCACTTCTGCGAAACATATATTTCTCCTCATACTTGCACATACGCTCATGCCTTCACAGCATACATACAAATAGTCCTCACTTATGAAACTGATTTCCTCTGGAAAAAAAGATAAATTTTGTTTAATCTCTAGCTCTCTAGTAAGTTGCCTTTCAAAAACTGACCTGAATGCTCATAAGCTACAGTTGTTTCTGAATCATAAAGGTATATGGTCTTAGAGCCTCTGGCTACTGCTGAAAATTGTTTTTAGTAACAACTGCATTGTTTTTCAGAGTAAAAAAATCATTGTCAACTAAAAACACTACAAGCGATCCACCATTCAGTATTATCGATCTATCAGTATCATTCTCTATGGGTGAAAGTCATAACTTTAAACTTTTATATACTATTTATGAATCAAAATTATGTTTGAGTATTAGGCTTTGAGAAATCAGATACCATGAGATCGTATAAAGCACCTAATGCAGATACTTTTATTAGAAAAACATTGTTTTAGCTTCTACTTTAGGTATGCGGCATAAAACAGAGAGGTATATGCTACAGCACAGCAAATTCCATTTTTATATCAATGCCTTAAAGCCCACAGTCTACATACAGTAGACTGGAATTGTATTTTCCTGTTAGAGAACTTAACCACATCTAAGACAAAAAGGTAACAGCTGATCAAAACCAAACAGCAGTGTAGTTGTAACAAATCCCCATGTAGTAGACTGAAGTTTGGGATAATTTGAGAAATTAAGAAGTAAGAAAGTGCATGGAAGTGCCTCCATGACCAGCTGTAGATAAAGTGGACCTAGATCCTGATGTGACTAAAGGATTTGCAGTTCTAAGACACTGTGGTTATGAAGAACTAGTGAGTCCTAATTTTAATGTTTCCAAGAGCATTCTAGAATTAGAGAAAAGTGCATTCAAAAGAAATTCCAGAGTTTTGAGACACCATTTTCAGTGAATAAGTAATTCTTCACTCAGGTAGATTTATTTACTTGCAATTTCTTGTCTAATGTTTCAGTCTTGTACTTTGTAGTGCTAAAGTGAAAATCTTCATGAAACCATTTATATTTTTAATTCCCTCTCTCTAACTTTGTGCATATGTATCATGGTATTGTTTTAGTAGCTCCGCTAAATGGTCAGTGCTGACTTTTGGAAGATAATAAAGTATTTGGAGCTTGGCTTTGGGTAGGGATAGGAGGGCAACTTTGTCTGTTAAAAAAAAAAAAAAGTGTGAATCAACTAAAATCTTCCAAAATTTCAATTCTGTAGAAAAGAGCTAGAGTAGAGAATTTAGACTGGAATCATCAACAGCACAGCAGATCTGTATTTGAGACCAAACTATAAAGCTTTCCTGGCTAAGTAGTTTTGCTGTCAAGGATATGAACTAATGCTAAGGTAACTATTAGCTTTTAGGACCGAGATTCAGCCTCCATTGGTCACCAAACAGGACCCTACAGAAGGATAAGAGTAAAACAATGAAAACCTGCCAGTAAAAAATACTATGGCATGGAAGAGAGCCCAGATAATATAATTAAGTTATTCTTGAAGATTCTGTGGAGTATTGAAGACTCTTCTTACCGAGCAAGTGAGAAGATTGAGAATCTTGCTTCTATAATATAATACCATTTAAAAATTAATGTCCAACAGACAGGTAACAGGTTGTACATGAAAAATTAGCACACACTTGGTAATGACAAAATTATCTTAAGGATGACTAATATTTCTTAATACTAAAAGGGTCACCCTTTCTATATTGCACTAGTGCTAATTCAAAGTGCTAAATTATCATGATCTTTATTGAGGTTTTATGGTCTTGTTGACTTTTAATTTTGTGACTGAACCATGACTTCTAACTTCCCCCTAGTACTGTGAATGGCAGAAATCTATCTTGCTTTAAAACGTCAATCTCGAAGAGGGCTGAGTGAGTCTCAGAAAGGTTTGCCTAAGGGTCCTACAATAATAAGACCATAAAATTCTCCTAAGTATGAGTGAACTGCATCTGAAGAATTATTTTCAATAAATTTGGGGGGAAAACTTTGAATGAAATTTTTAAATGTCACAATATGTAGGAACTTATTCTCTACTACTTCACCTAATTTGCATTTCTACTAGGAGGTCATTGAAAGAGCTACGATAAAAAATTACCAGTGAAATGTAGTCTCTTTCAATTTCAAAAAGCTTTCATATAAATCCACTACAAAATTTCCATACTAAGAACAACAAAACAAGTAACAAATTCTAGAAAATTGTTTGGTGTTTTGTTGTCGGGTTTTTTTCCCCCCTTACTTTTAGTTTTAGGAAACTATGGATACCTTAACAAAAAGTACTTTGAAAATGCAATGCATTACATACCCTCTGATATTTTGAGGTAACATAAAATGGTCTGAAAGCAACAGAAAGATTACTCTTTGTACTGAGATGTGAGCTTTTCTCAGGCTGAGAACAGTTACACTGATTATTGAGTATTCCTGGTTATGTTTTCTGTCCAAAGTACTGATCAGAACTTAAATTTAGAAGCAACTGCACGGTACAGAGCTCACAGCATCCACAGATGCACACTGGCCTCCACCATAATATTAGCCAAATGCATCTAGCCTGAAATTATTCAGTTTTCTTCTACATTTATTTCTTTTGCCTTTCATGGAAGGGTCTTTTCTGGTATACTGAGAAGTCACTTTGCTCCTGATAATCAGGTTTCTAGGGAATTTCTCTAATAAACAGATACTTTATGTTCTAAGAGTAATAATATAACGTTAGAGGCTGTGGCACACAGAATACTCCATGTGGGTTGTGCATGCATTAACTACTTCCCTTGAAGAACATTGCCTAAGACAACATATGCCATTGGAATCCAATTTTAAAATTAGGATGAATCAGCGCTATATTCTGAATGTAACATGTAAAATGCTGCAGGCTCAAATCCAACATTGAACTACAGATATTTTTGGAAGTGTAATGCTCCAGATATTGTTAAAGATCCACTTTTAATATTACTTGGAATATTGAAATTAATTTTTGAAAGTTGCAGTACATTTTTACCTACTCTTTTATGTGGCTGTTGTTATTCATATTTGTTTTGACTACTGCTAACCTTATAAATAAATTTAAAAATATCAGACAGTTGTTCTAACTCAGATACTTTTTTCTATTTAAGTGTTAGCTGTGGAGTATACAGAAAAAAATCCATTGAGATTTTTCTTTTGTATGTGTCACAAGTGCATGACAAAATATCTGACAGCAAGCCATTAAAGCTGAAGTTTAAATAGCACTGAACTATCTACTTTAAATGCCTTTGCCTTTATATGATCACTGAAACCTGTCAACCTCTCCATGTTCACTAAAAACATTACTAATTTAGGTCAGGAGATTTTGAATTCAATAGACCAGTATATTATGATTTCTATTTTTACATGAAGAAAAAGCACTCTGATACAATCATTGAAAGTCTGTGTGTATAATGTCAATGACAAAGGACATTTAGCACAGTCTTTCAAAGGGGGAATAGCCCTCTAAGACAAAAGTATTCCTGCATCAATTTTACTACAAGTAAAGAAATAGTCTATTCTTTCGAGCTAGAAATCTAAAACTTTTGTGACAACAGGAAAGTTTTACTCCTTTAAATGTTTATCCTTTCTGTTTTATCCTTTCTCATCCGTTATTTTCTGAGAAAAGACATGAGGTTGGTGTGATAAGATTTGATAAGGAAAGAGATGTTCCTTTGTAAGAAAACAAAATGTTTCTTTGACAGCAGTGATAGTCACATGGTAGTATCTCTCCCTTTGAAGATGTGCAAAAGAAGAAATTTGTGGATCAAGCTTCTATTAAATTTACTTTCCTTTGTACTGTTAGGCAATGAAAGCAACTATAACTGTTGGCATTCTTAGGTTCAATGTGAGTCTTTACTAATCTGTAACAACATCTTCTTAGTCCTTTGTTCCCCACAGATAAAGGCAAATAAATTGTAAATGGAAAAATCTCCTCAGGGAGGCAACCAAAAAGAAAAGGAAAAAGTTAGGCAAGGGTATGGGTTCTGCCAATGGGTCTACTGTGTATGACAAGCACCCCCCACATCTTAAATATGAAGCATTCATTCACTGTCTGGCACTGGAAAAATTCCTCTCCTATTACTAACACAGCAATGAAAAAGAGGCTTATGGGTCTTTAAAGAATGAATGATTTGAAATTTCTTGTTTATATTCAGAAAGTAGAAGCAATACTAAGAGAGATCTTTAAAATACCAAGTACTTAGAAAAAACTCTAATACTTTCTAATTCAGAGAAAAGAGAACTGCTCATTTACTTCACGCATGTCTGGATGATTATATTTCTTAGATGCACTGAGAGGACCAAACAAGGAAGGACAGACATTTTCAAACAGAGGGGAATTGGTACCACTTACACTTCCAAATCTCTCTTATATACAAATTAGGCATTTCTGTTTGCTAGAGATAATCACTAGATTCACTTACTCTCACTCTGAGAACCTGACTGTAGAAAAAAACATTTCAAGCTGGTTCTAGAGCTTTGTAGAGCATTCCCAGTTTCTGTTACGTGTTAAACTCCAGCTCCTGTGCTTTCCCTCTCATTAAACTACTGTGCTCACAAGCCAGGGTTTTAAGCATATTAATTCATTTTACAGTTTTTAACTATTAATACTGAAAGTGATATTATAAAAAATTAAGCTCAGAATGGCACCGTAAATAATGCAAGCCCTCTTAAATAATAAGGTAGCCCTTACTACCCTTTAAAGCACGCATAACATTGTGCTTTTGAGAAGTAAGGAAACATCCAAGGTAATCCCCATATTTAATTTCTTCAGAAACAGGTCTTATTTTAACTCAATTTCACAAAAAAAGCTATGCTTGTCCAAACCAGAAATTGTTACAAAATGATCTTTCTGAGCAGATTTTTCATGCTTTGTTCTCTCTTTATTATGACTCTATCTTTAATGAAATTAAATCTCTTCATTTTTAAGAGGAACCTCTTAAAAAAATCCAGAACACTATTCTGTAAATTTATCCTACATATTCAGTCTGGAAACTGCAAACCAAAAAATTTTTCTCACACTCACTTTTTGTTTGTTTTTAACCTGTAACAGCTGAAAATGTAGAAAAGGCTACATTCATGAGCCTAGGAAGAGCCATAGACATAGACAATCCATAGACATAGAACAAAATAAGTCTCATGAAATACTTTTGGATGCTGGAGAACATTGCAACAGCCAGGAATCAGAATAATTATGAATTCTGTGATATTACACAAAGAATCCCTAGTTGGTGAATTTGATTGAAATAATTTCAGTAGTTGAGGTAGGTCACAACATTCAAGAAACTCAGTATAAACACTAATTGAAATGTATCTTGTTAAGTGAGGCAAAGTGGGAAATTTCCATATAAAGATTTTCAGTGAATTTCTACTGTCTTTGAAAGTCATTATATTTGCATGATAAGCTAGCTTGGCTCCATGGTCTAGTCTGCTTCAATTTAACTTGCCATAGCAAGTGTCCTTTCCTTTGGTTTACTGAATGACATATTCCAGTGGATAACTAAATCCATTTTGAAATAGAAAATGTGAAGTGCCGCTAGTAAAGTCACTTCAATATTTATCAGAAATATCAGTATATTTTTTTTTTCAGTAGAATCAAAATACTGTGAAGATCATAATTTCTTTATAACACAGACTGTATTGCATTATATTTCTCAATGTTTATTACACACCATTACATTATATTTTCTCCTTATCAAATCAAAATTTTGCACATAATCAGTGCAATCTGAGAGATGCAGTAGTTTCATTCAACTGAAAATTTGCTCTGTATCTGATTAATTTTCCCCTTATAATTAAGTTGTCATAGCAATGTATTTTTAATAGTACCGATTCAAATGCCAGTAATGTTCTGGAGACAGTGCTTTTGATAGTTTTTCAGTGCTCAGTTATGTTAAGTTATAATGTTAGCAAATACAAAAGTACTGGTCAGCTTGCTCAAGCACAAGAACATGTGATCAGACTCGAAACAGGCCAAAGCATCATCTGATGTACACCGCAGAAAGCAACACAAAATTTTGGGTGGCTCAGCTCAAGAAAGTAAAGGCAGACCCTACATCTGTTTAATTTTCAATATAAATGCTTAATGATAAAAAAATTACTTAATGCTTTAAAAAAACCCTAGGTGATTACATCTTACTAGGAAGAAAGGAAATGCAGTGGCTTTTTCTAAACGTGTTGCTTTCATATATTGGTACTTCTATAGTATACCAGACAGCTGTGGAGAAAAGGTATTGATATAGGGAAATCAGTGTATTTTTTTGACAATTTTAGCATGTCTTCTTCCCTGTATTTTTAACAGATAAATTAAATTACAAATATTCATAAGGTTTCAAAATAACAGGAAATCATCCTTCAAAGACTAGGACTATATATCTTGGCTATTTCTAAGGCATTTATAGCAAGTTGGACTCAATGATCCTTGTGGTTCCCTTCCAGCTCAGCTTATTCTGTGATCTGTGAAGTGTCAATATGCACAAATCTGTAAGAGCAAAAGAAAATTACCTGACATTTCATTCATTTTTAAAATTCAGAATGTGAAGAATGATGTGCATTATTTTCTAGCATCAGGCAAAGTGAGATGAAGATAAAATGGTGTTAGCTTATTTCTGTGGCTGAGAAAGAGGAGGAAAATATAAAAAAAACCCATTATTTTCCTTATGACTCTAGAAAGCATAAGGTTTGAATTCTGAACAGTTGTTTGAGAAGATCATTGCATAGCACACATCCTCTAAATGATCCTTCAAAGGACTGATGAAGGGGAAAGTATATTGTGAATGCAATAACTGACCTAACTAATATAACTTAATGAAGATGTGTATTGATTTGGTTATGAGGAACTTTTACCCTCTAAATATATAAATGCAGAATGGTAATTGTTCACTCTGAAGTTTTTGACCTTCCCTGAATGCTGTGAGAAAGATGCCTGCTTAAAGTCAGACTAGAAGCTTGCAAGCAAGGGAAAGACATGCAGCTACTATAAATTTAACATACACTAAATTTACCCGTTTCATATATGTAACCTAAGAGTCAAAATTTTAACCAAAAAAAGCATGTTGGGACAGAAGCACAGTGGAAATCTAACAACAGCAAAGATAAAGTTACTTAGGGAACTGTGGGGTGACGGAGTTAAAAAGGGACCAAATAGCTATGCAGAACAATTACTTCCCTCTCAATTCTTGGTATATGTATTTTTCCTTACGATCAAAGCTAATCCTACACTTTGAATGTCTAGAAAAAAAGTAGTGGAATATGCAAGCTATATCTGAGATGCAAACTGAGACTTCTCAGAAAATAAATATAGTTAGAAATCTGATTATATATGCATTAATAAGTGTATATACACAATATATGTACCATTACTTTGTACTTTAATCAATAAATACATAAATCACATTTTCCATAATGGTTGTAAGCTTACCCTTCTAAGCTGTTGCTGCTTTGTTCTTCAAAAAGTATATCTTTGAAATTAATATAAATTACAGGTTTAATGAATGAGCAATCTAGTTGGACAATTGGGCTCTTCTTAGAAGGGCCCACTACCAAAGCAGCGTAGAAGATGCTGAACATGGCTGAGGTTTCACTCTACACTTTCACGGTTTCTTCCACTCAGCATTCGGCCTCCTACTTATCTGCACGTAGAATATTGTTACAGAATTCCAAAGCAGCTGTAGTCAACCTATTTGACTATGGAACACAGATCAAGAACAACGTAAGTCTTTTCTGGACTAGAAGATCATTTACATTATGCAGAAAGAGACAACTGTTCCTTGGGGACATTTTTTTCCAGTTTCCATATTTTTCTTAGATAAGGAATACAGCTCTTCAAGACTATACTTAAGATTATTAAGTATTTTCTTCTGATGGTCCTCTGTGAATTAAGTGCTGTTCACCTGACTACAGTCATTGGCAAGGTGCAGCTAAAAGAAGAGAGATTCTAAGGTCATTTCTGGATACCGGAAAAGGCATGTCCTCATGGAGGAATATTGTGTTTATTTAGGTCATAAAGTGTGCTAGACATGGAACACATATGGATTTGGAAATGGTGATCAGTCTACACCCAAACCCTGAAGACTTACGGCCTTGTAACTGATGATCATAGCATGCTGAGGTTAACTGAAAGTTGAACCATTTTCCAGCTTTCTGGTCTGTTTTAATGAACATGATCTCATTTACTTTCTTGGATGCACTCCTAGATTAAGGTATGAGCTGTCACTATAGGGTACTTCTAATTTAGTTCTTTGCTGCTAGACAAAAGCTCTGAAAATTTTTGAATTAAATGTTTGAAATGATTGTTTCTCTGGAAAAAGAAAAAAAGAAAAGAAAAAACCCAAACAAAACCATTGTGTTATATTTTTGCTTTCTTTGTGTTAATTTTCACATACTAAAATATCACTCAATAGTAGCAGAAAGACTGACAGTGGATGGACCCTTAGACAAGCTGTAAAGAGTGAGCTGTTGTGGGGGGCTAGAAGAGTGTAATACCCTAACTAATAATATAATGCACTTTGAAATTATTACTTGTATCATTTAGAGCTGCTGACATAACAGAAGGTAAACCCACCATACTTGTTTTTCCACGAGTATCCACAGCAAAGGACATAGCACCAGGTACCTACGGCTGTAGTGCAAGAATCTTTATATATCAATAGCACATGGTGGAGAGAAAAACAGCGGTGAACTTCTAGCTGAGTTCAACAAATACATTCACAAATATGATTGCATTGTCTATATGCAAAAGGCAGTTTTGAAGATCTGATATTGGACAAGTAAGAAATTAGGTGTGAAGCCCTCACAAAGGACTGGTACATCCAATACAAGAGAGGAATATCTGGCTACTGCTTACTGTCACTACAATGTAAGCTGACAAGGCAGAATATCAAAAACCCTTTGCACTTGTTGTGTCTAGAATAGAGCTAATTTTCCTCACAGTAGCTAGTACGGGGCTTTGTTTCAGATTTGTGCTGGAAATAGTTTTGATAACATAAGAATGTTTATTTATTACTGAGCAGCCAAGGCTCTTCTGCCTCTCACTCCACCCCACCAGTGAGCAGGCTGGGGGTGCACAAGGAGCTGGGAGGGGACACTGCTGGGACAGCTGATCCCAACTGACCCAAGGCATATCCTAGACCAAATGGCATCATGCTCAGCATAGAAAGCTGTGAAAATAAGAAGGAAGGGGAGGGCATTCAGAGGTGGTGTTTGTTTTCCCAAGTCACGACTATGTGTGGTGGAGTGCAGCTTTCCTGGAGATGGCTGAACACCTGCCTGCTAATGAGAAATAATGAATGAATTCCTTGTTTTTCTTTGCTGACATGTGTGGCTTTTGCTTTATCTATTAAACAGTCTTTATCCCTACCCATGAGTCTTCCACCCTTCTGATTCTCTTCCCCATCCCATCAGGTTTGAGTGACTTTGTCAGGCTTAGTTGATAACTGGAATTAAACCACAACAACCTTCTGTACAAAAGCCAGCACGCTGTTATGAAAATGTTATTGCCAGGTTCTGAGTGGGCTTTATCACCTGAATGTCTTGGAGAAAGGAAGAATTACACTCTACATTGTTGCTCTTCAAGTAAATACAATAGAGGAGTCCCTCGTTGCTTCCATTTACTTCCCATCACACTCCCCATCAGTGAATAACAAAGCTGACCATTTCCTCAGACAAGGCATGTATCATCTTGCAAAGGTGTATGTTTGAGAAAAACAGCCTCTCTGCCTGTGCAAAGCTCTGCCTACTTCTCTCATCATGATGCAGAATAATTTCATCCAACACCAGATACAAAACAGTCCTAAATCTGATTACTTGGTTCTTCCTTATGACTATTTATCAAATACAAGACATATAGGCACAGTAGTGGTAAATAAATATGATACATAATACTTTCCCTTTTCCTAGTTTAAAGTCCAAGACAGGTAGAGAGTCACCCTACAGATGACCAAGAAGACAAAGTTTCCTAATACTTTAAGTCTGTATATTAACTATTAAACAAGTCCTTTCCCAAAACACCTAAATAAAAAAATTCTAAGGCAAAGCTTGTCTTGGATCATCACTTTTAAGCTGTAATACAAGTCATGACTTTCAACATCAACTGAGATGGGACAAACATGTGCTTAACTTCATTCAGCACAGAGATTTGTATAGAAAGGGAAATGTGCTTTGGTTAGTGTGGAAGGTGCTACCAGAAACAGGGAGCTGTTAGTTAAAAAAGAGCAAATCAGTAAGAAAAGTTTTTTCCTTGGCTTACAAAGCAGAATTATGTTGTTCATAAAAGGCATGAAAAAGGCCTCAATAATACTATACACATTTATTGGATAATAATGACTTTGACTCAGTGATTCTTCTATATTTTGCTATCTGAATAATAAAAATCGCTAGGCTGACATCATCCTTGTAAATCATCATTCAACAAACCATCTTATTACCTGTACATTATTAGAACAATGTAAGAGTCAACCATGACCACTTCATTCTGTTGTACAAACTCTCTTTTAGGAAGGTTTAAGAAAGGAGACTTTCAGATACCTTAGATCTCATTATTGCATTGATATTTACCATTAACGCATAACAACAAAATAATGTCAAAGAGTGAAATGGTGAATAGGCATGTAATAGCAAAGAGAAAACTGAAAGAGAAGGAAAAAGGCTAGATACTTTAAACAATTTTTTTGTTACTATAGTCCAAGGCTTCCTCCTGATTCTTTTCAAGTTGCAATAAAAATTATATTAAATATTTAAAATGTGAACAGGCAAGTTTACTTACTATTTCCTGGATGCCAGCGCACTGCATTTAAATATGCATTACAGTAATGGAAGAGAAATTCGTGCTTAGATCTAGTAACTTTTCCTTGAAGTAAGGGCAGCAGATCATGTCCATCAATAATCCTGAGTAAGAAAGCATTTCAAAATCAGAAAAAAACCTCAAACCTTGCTTTACCGAGAAGCTATTATAACTCTGTACATCTGCTCCTTAAAAAAACCAATTGGCTACCTCCAATTGGTCAATTCAGAAAAAAACCTTCAGGGGCTCTTCCATTTGATTTTTACATTACCTAAGGAAACAATTTTATATTTTGCCATTATGAATAGTAGTTCCTTCAACTCTTTTTTTTGTTTGTTTTTAAATGAGAAAGTGAACAGACATAAAGTGAATAAATTGCTGCAACACAGTCCCTCACATATACTTGTTGAAGTTTTTGGGAGTAGTCTGGCCAAAATAACACTAACTAGAGAAAATATGCTGTGGTGTGCTAGCACAGATGTAGCAGTAAGATAGTAGTGGTCTGTCCAGCATATTATGTACACCAGAATTTAAGACAGAAGTGGTAATTTGAAATCTGAAAATTAACTGTTTAAATATGCATTTATCAACTATGCACACACACACATACACATAAAAATATATAAATTCTCTAAATGCTGGTGGACAATTTTGATCATGCTTTGAAGGAGTCAGTCAATTTACATAAAAAGTGGTTATGAAATAAGCAAGGCTTTTTTAACTGTGTCCCTATATTAAGCCTTTGAACTGCTGACATCAGCTAGCAGGGGAGAAATCACAATCTGCATTTTTGACCTGGTATGAATTACAAATTTTACACTAAGTTTAATAGGAATTGACTTTTTGCTGATATACAGATCAGCAAGTAATTCTTCCTTCAGCATTTTGAGCGAAATCCCATAAAAACTTTCTTGAAGCTTTTAAAAAGTTTTGAAAGATCTTTGTTAATTTTCATTACCTTTACATACATGACCGTTTCATTACCATTACATAAAACCTTTTTCATGTTAGAGTTACTACTAAAAGAAAGGTACTAAATTTACTTTTTTAAGCCGCATGTGGTGCCTAAATTCTTGTCAGCAACTGTATGCAACAAAGCCATTCAGAGTAGCACTTTTCTCAAAAGATGGGCAGGAAAACTTCCTGGAACTCCTAAAGCTGTCTTGTCTGATAACTGCCTTCTGGGTGAATCCCCATCTGTGGGGGTCTGTTGAAACAGAGTCTCTCCCACTTTTAGTTTTTCATATTTTCTTGCCTGAGTAACAGACTCTTGTCTTGCAAGCTTGCTCATTAACAGATGCACGTCTATGGAACAGTTTTTGCTCTAAAGCCTGTTGATGGGGAAAAAAGCATCTCCAGAAAAATGTCTCCACTACTCTAGCAGTACTCCAGCAACTCTAGCTGCTGGATTCAGGGGAATAGATGAGACTTTTCTTTCTGATGACTAATTTCTCTTCTCTAGCTAGGAGCACCTCTTCTATTCGTTTTTAACCTGCTCCCTCACAGTGACAGAATACTAATTATATTAATTTTTATTATTTCTCAGGAAGAATTTAGTGGAGTTATAAGAATTCAGCTGCTGGATCAAAAATACTTCAAGCTAGACCATGACCTAAGATGAAGCTGTGCTTATGGCATCAGTCTACACAGAAGAATCAACCTACAAGTGGAAGTTACACAAGTATATTGGGATTTCTATGAAAGAGATCAAAGAAAGCATAGGTAATTAGCATCCACTCAAGCAATACGAAAACAAAATGCATAAATCTGTCACATTAAGAACAATCTGAACTTCTGAGGTTCAACAGAATTACTGCTTGTAGAGCATCCCTCAGGACCACCCTGACTAATTTTTCCATGTCTTAGACTTGTCCTGCCCTGCCATTTCCTTCAAACACTCAATGAATAATCATTAGCAGAGTGCCTCTGCTCATCACTGGGCTTCCCTATGCAGATTCTTGATGCTTTGTGTTCAAAAGCTGTTTGTGAGTCATACACATGTTCAAAGCATATGTGTATCAGCAGGTTTCTCCACTCACTGGATTTGGATAGCCAACAGCATTTAGGCAGAGGCACCTTGCCACTAAGACTGTGTAACTCTTAAACAAGACAAAGCCTGGGGATGTAACAGTGTCAGGAAAGCATCTTATGAATTGGGGAAGTCCAGTGGGTTTTCTTATCAGGCTGCAAAATTCTGTATGAGATTATTTTGACTAACTTGGTACAAAGAAAAAAATAATTAAAAAAAAAAAACAACAAAAAAAAAAAAAATAATAAAAAAAAAAAAAAATAATAAAAAAAAAAAAAAATAATAAAAAAAAAAAAAAACTAAAAAAAAACAAAAAACCCAAAACAGAAAAACCCAAACAAAACTGGGAGAAAAGCCTAGCTTGCACTTTGTTATGTTTTGTCATATTAAGCAGGTCAAGGCTGAGCTCATGAAGTTTAAGGTAATTTACACTTAAAGTTTCTTTTTTCACCACATTCACTCAGGCAGAAAAAAACCTTTCTTTGATATATTCATTTTTGCTTTTAGTAAGTAATTCCAAATCTCATTTGACAGTACATTGCTCTGATGGTATTCTGTTATCTCTTTGGTGCTCAGTGCTTGTTCTGCAAGTTAAGCTATATTTACATACAACATTTCTGTAAAATATTCCAGTATGTCAATAGGAAAAGAGACAACACAATATTGTAACCATAAAACTAGTTTCTTATTTACATTCTCACCTCTATCTTAATAGATATCACCGAATGTATAAAACACTCATGACACTTTCTCTAAAACAGAGATGACTACAGAGCATACCTGTCAGAAGGTAACTGTGCATCTGCAAGTTTGACTATGGTAGGAAATATATCCATGTTACTTGTTGGCTCATCAATATAGGCACCAGCCTGTACCACTCCAGGCCAACGGAGAAGACCTGGCACACGAATACCTCCTTCCCAGTTCGTTGATTTTCCACCTGAAAAAATTGTTTTTATTTTCTGAGAAATCAATTTCTTCTTAGATAATGGCCCCCTCCCCATACAATTCAATTTCCAAATATTAAACATTCTGTCTAGCTAGAATATCCAACCTTATGTCAAACAACAATATTTGCTTAAGTTTTTTTTTGGAAAACAGCACCAAGATCAGACCTCAACAGGAGTACCTGTCTTCTAGAACACTCCTAAAAGTTTACTCTCATCACTGAATCAAATGTAATTCCATTCTCATGATGAAGTGTGTGACTACCTATTCTAAAACTCAAGAATGAGGTGCATGTACTATTTTTGTTTACATTCTTGTAAAAAATATTGTTTCCAAAATACAGGTCTAAAGAAAACATAGATTTAAGTTCAGAAAGTGTTATTTGGTGAGATGTAGAACACCTGTTACCTAGCAGAAGGAAATGTTTACCCAAAAGTACGCTGAGCGGTTGTTAATGTTGTTGGGTTGAAATCAGTGTAGATGTCAATAGACTCTGTACATCTGCTGTAGGAAAGATGACTACCCTGACAACAGTCACTAAGTCTTTTAAAGTTTGGTGGGAATTAAGTGTTACCTAGCAGGAAAGATTAATATCCTGACTGAACTATGATGCATAGAAAATCCTGTTGAGTGGGAGCTGTTAAATCCTAATAAAAATTTTTAAAAAGCATAAAGACATAAAATTACAGATATCCTCAAATTAACATACTTTCAGTGAACAGCTACACCAGGGAGATGATTTCGTTCATGAGCCAGATCCTAATTCTGTGCACACAACAGCAGCTTTATGACTGAACAGTATCAACAGACAGACAACACCTAGGGTTGAGCTATACCATAGATAGCTTTAGGTATGATGTTCCTTTTATTTCTGTATGCTTGCCTGATCCTAGTAAGAGTGCTAGCTAGATTGTGTGTTTAAATAAAGTCTCGTCGTACTGTTGGCTCCTGTGTAATTGAAGACAGACATTTCAAGGTAAGTGGTAAATCTGATTCCCACACATGTTGCAATTCTTAAAACCTAAATACTGGGTCACTTCCACAGCTCTTAGGTTCACAGTACAATTTTCTTGAATCACACAGAAAAGGTCAGAAAAGTTGCACATTATCCAAGCACAAAGGAACACTCCACAAACTCTGACGCCCCACTGTAAGGTACAAAAAGCAAAATGGATTCCACAGCAGGGCTATCTCCTCACTTAATGCCTATGAAGAAGTGACTGCTGTTTGCCTTTCAAAAGGCTAATTGGAGCATAATCTTTTTACATCTCTTGAGACTGGGAATAGCAGGGAATCAGGGCAGGAATTACAGGTCACTGCAGAAGACTGTCTTCTATTATCTATACTTACGTGATGCTCATTTTTATTAGAATTGTGTTCAGTGACTAGAGGTGCTTAATATTATTATACGATTACAAAACCCCAGACATTTATCATCTTTCAAACGCTGGTTGTTAAACTTTGTTCAAGATATCTGCATTCTTTTTTCCTTAAAAAAAAAAAATAATCAAGTTTTTATTACTGATGCTTGAAACACGTACCAAACATCTAAATGGCTAATGAAATAAAAAATATCTACAAAACATAACTATTTTGAAACAAAATCTCTTAATATTTAAGGATCTGGCTCATTAGTTTTGTATTTTGCTTGGACTTGACAACACAAAAACATAGAAAAGACAGCAACCTAACAGTATATATGCCTTGTAAACTCTAGGCAACCTAGCTTTTTATTATTTTTGTTCTCTTAAATTCTTCTAAAAATGTTTTTTAAAAAACCTAAAACACACCAGGCTGTATTTTCCTGCTTAGCTATCTTTGCTTTCCGAGTAGCTGCACCTTACAGTGTTATACTGAACAATAGCCTACATTCACCTTTCCTGAAAAATCTGCAGGAGCAGGCAAAATACAGACATAACTCTCTGCAGTCATCCACAACATGATGTCAAATTTCCATTTTAACCTCATTTCAAATCTTAGCTAAAAGAATATATCTTTTTTTTTTTTTTTCTCCCTCTGGTTCAAATTGACTGCTATTACCTAACTCTGAGACTAGAGCTTTTACAAAGGATGATATATAAAGGGGAACTCTGCAGTAAATCATTATTAACATTATGAATGATGAATGATGAAAACTATTCTAAATAACTTTCTTAAATCACATGGATTATAACCATAATACCCTTTCCTTCATATATTCTTCTAAAGGCAAAGCTTCCAACCCAAATTTATCTCTTGAATGATAGAGAAATACAAAGAAATGATTTATTCTACCTATGTAAAATGTACTTTATGCTACAAATATCAACAATCTGGTCACTATTGCTTATTTTATAAAATCGTCAAACAAGAATTCATTTTCAATGGTAAATTTACTCTTTATTTTACTGATTTTTAAATTGCTTCATGTACAATTTTTGTTAATTTTCAATCTGAGCTATTTTTGTAGAGCTGAATAGAATAGACATGGCTCATTTGGACGTTTCTCATCTGATCTTTCTTCCAATCAAATGAAATGATCTCTGAGGATACTTTCTTTTCAGCCAAAATTACAAGATGGATTGATTATTTAAAAATCTGGTTCACTTCAGAGAGAATATAAAAATACAGTAAATTTGAAAAAAAAGGGTCAACTCTTGCTTTCTTTCAAGTCAGAAATGAAACTCCAACAAATATCACTAGATATGCCATAGCATGATTCCTGGAGCCAGAGTAATGGTCAGCTTGATTTCTCTGTGGCTTTCAGGAAGGAAAAGGTTTACTAATAGCTTCAAGAAACTCTGCTGAACTAACTTATCACTGCAGTATAAAAAATTGTATTATAGTAATAAATTTTAATAAAATATTGGTAATTGATTCCCCCATTTCTTGTTTTGGTCTTGAAGATCTGTAGTAGATTTTAAAAACACAGGGTCTAAGTTCTTAGGAAACTTTTTTTTTTTTAATGGATATTAACAAATAACTATGATAATACCTATTTCTAAGGCACAAAGCACTTAAAATGAATGTTGTTCAAACAGTTTGCCTTTCTCAGTGTTTGGCTCCACTTCCATTAGCAGCAGATCTCATGACCCAATCTAGCAGCGTGACAGTAGCCAAGTGCTTGTATTGTACTAAGTGCTTCATAAGAACAAAGAAAGACAGTGTTTCTGATGCAGATCTGAGTTACAGGCAAATTGTACCTTTCCAAAAGACGGTAAGAGATGTAAGGAGACTCTGCAGAAAATCCTGTATGTAACAAAGTGGGATAGATGGCAACAAGTGATAGCGAGGGAGGACTTCTAGTGTCTGCATATGTACCAGTGAAAGAGCACATTAGAAAAAGTGTGGAGAAAAGTTTTTATTGCCTTCATTGTTTACTGTTATAAATTATGTATATATAGAGATATATATGTTTTATAGCACACTGAAGCTAATTCAAGAAATTGCTCACTAAGAAACTAAATAAAAATTACTACAATATATTTAGATTCAAAATCTCAGGGTACCAAAGAAGAAGATAATGGCGCCCTTTAAATCAATAATTTTATGCTATTTGTTAATATAGATAAAATTCTATTTATTTTTTCTACTCATCTAATTCAAAAGTAGAAATCTAAAGTATTTGGAAAAATGAATTTTATTTCTGTTCCTAAAGGAAAGCTGTGGTGACTAGCTCAAATGAACATGCTTCAATGAGGCAGCTAGTGAAAAACACCTAAAAAGAAGTCAGTGCAGGTATCCTGGAAATCATATACACAAGCAATAACTTAATGTTCCATACCTTCAACAGAGAACTATTACAGCACAGAAAAAAAAAATCTGGAAAAATTACGTAGAAAGTTTTAAGAAGATACTTCAGTTACACCTAATACTTTCCACATTTCAATTTAAAATTGTTAATATTGATGTATTAATTTAATTTTTAATTTATTAATTTAATTAAAATATTAATAGTATCATGTATACATTCCAGGTGTATTTCATGAGTTCAGGTAAGAAAGCCTTCAGTTGCTGGGAAGAAATTCTTTCTAAAATAGTCACTATTTTTTGTTTTAGAAGCTGTATCTAGATTTAAACCTTTGAAAGATCTTTGACAAAGACCTTCAGGAAAAGTTACTGGAATATTAATCATGGGTTAGGAGACAAAGGGTTGTCATGAATCAAAATCTGACCAACAGGCAGGAAACAAAAAGAGAAAACAAACAGCTTGTCACCCTTTGCAAAAATACCCCAAAACAATAGTGAGGTACCTTGATGTTACTCTGAGTTAAGGTCTCTACTATTTTAGTGTATTTGCTTCATTTTTGAAAGGGAAGTGAGCTGTGGAATTGAAAAACACCCATACAACACAAGTTTCACAGGCTGATCAAATGTAGAATATAAGATTTACACCAAGTTGGATGAACAGGAAATGATGCAACTTCAAATTCCATAAAAATATTTGCAGCAAAATGAACATTAGAGAAAAAATAGCTGAACTGGGGTCCATGGTCTTAATTATTCATCCTATAACTTTCATTGCATACTTTAGAAAAAAGATCCACACAAAGACTAGTGCTTAATGCACATCTATAATCAGTAAGATAAAAGGACAACAGGCAGCCTATAGGATGAAACAGGCAATATTAAAGATCACATATATGAACACATAGTGACAGTTAAAGGCAAAAGACAAAAGGCAATACTTTTAAAGTCATTTAAAATGATACATTGCACAATTAGAAATAATTCACAGAGGAAAATAACAAGAAATTAGGGACAAGTAAAACCTCATCAGTTAAAACTGATAAAAGAGATGGAAGAGACAATTATTTTCTGAATGAGGTATTAAAGGCAAAGAGGTACCATAAAAGTATACAAAACAAAGCTAAGCTAGGGAAGAAACTAAAAATTTTCACCCCTTTATCCTATATCAGTGAGGAAATGGATTAAACTTCAAAATGCTCCATGAAATTTGTAACTGTCTCATTTCAAAACAGTAAATGAAAACACTGTGTTCTCATTGACAAGTGATAGAAGGCTATGCTCAGAATTCAGAAAGACTCAAAGTGGCAATTCATCTTTATATGATAAAAATTTGTATAACTAATGCTAAGAATCTACGTAGGATCTAAATTGTCAGGATCCACACCTTAAACCAAGGTGATAGTATCTAGGATTAGGAGGAGATCTTCTTAGGGATTTTGTTTACTACACAGATTCTGATCCTGATACCTAACTGTCAGAAAAAGGCCACTGGAAAGAGATTTTGATCCATACTTCAGTATAACTACATAATGTCTTCTGAAAAAAGATACCGCATAGATAGACTAGAATGTGTATGACGGCAACTGGTTAAACACTTTGTTAGCTCTGGTTTCTAATTTCAAGGGCTATCCAAATTTATGGTGAACTGTTCTGTAGTTAGAATCCAAAGTAATAAAACCTTCAAATAGCAATTTCCCTTTTTTGCATCCAGTGTTGCAGTACTAGCTTAACTCTCCAAACCCTTCTTAAATTTTATTGTTGGTGCTTATTTGGCAAGGTATCAAGAGACATTAGTGAGTTGGAATAGTAGAGATCTGTAGAGAGGCTTTGATTTGAGGGCAGAATCAATTATTGCTGAGCATAGTGCTCCAGCTCTGACAAGAGGGTTAAGTGGTTTGATTCATATTCGGATTCATGCAGCACTCGGATACAAAAAGATAAGTAGTGGAGGTTGACTAGCAGAAATGGGGGGAAAAAAAATTCCTGTTGTGTACACACGAGTACAAGCAGCATAAAGATTGTCCTTTTGCACATTGCTATATCAGTGCCTCAGACTCAGGGCTTCACAGATCTGGTTCTCATTAACTCTGCCAGAGATGTACAGACACTTTTCATCACACGTGACTTTTAATATGAATAAATTCCTATGTATGAAAATTGCTAGTTAGGCAATTAATTGATCGTTTCCACTTCAGTCCTTTTGAAAATTATGTATAACATACCTGTTAAATTAGAGACTGATTTGGAGATGGAGGGAGTGGAAGATAAAGCAGAATTCATTGTATTTTAAAATGTTAAAAGTATATTCAACTAACTGCATGGGTATTTTAATTTCTTTTTATCTTATTAAGAATGCCTTTCATCAAATAATTATTTTGTTTGTCACATTGCATTTTTTTCTCTCCCATTGTACATTACAACATTTGCCAGCACAGCACAAGCAGTAACTGCAAACTACACTTTTTTTTTTTAAAGAAGCCCCATCACTACCCAACCAAACCTATCAATCAGATTCTTTTACTAATCCAGGTAAGATCCATTTCAAATTTTTCTCTGCACGGTAAGTATGAATATAAAATTTTGCGAGGCTTCAGAGAAAAGACTCCATTCAATCAGTTCCTCAAGAAGACAAATTCCCAAGTGTATTTTTTTCTTCCTTATCATTTATCCTGTACCTTATGTCTGGCACTCTAGAAGGCAAATATTTTTTAGAGCTTCTAAAACACCTCAGGCTGTGCCTACAGCTACAGATATGTAACCATATGGTTCCTTAATTACTTAAATCACTAGGCAAGGCCTATATGCTAACATTCAAGATACATTTCACTCTTGTGTTTGCCCAAGGGGATCCGTCTGATAGACTGACCTCATGATTTTGGCATTCCTTGTTTTGCTTGCATAACACTTCCTTTGTAGTTCTCTTAAAATGTAAGGGTCATTTCTCAGACAGATACCTACTGACTAAAAACTGTGGGGTCTTCTTTTTTCAAGCCTCACTATATTGTTATCACTTACTCTACATGCGTATCATTTTTCCTTTTTGAAGTTTTGCAGATGATACAAATCTGGCAACAGTGGAAGGTTGTGTTACCATCCAAAGGGACCCTGACTGGCTTGAAGAAATTGGCCAAAAGGAACCTCATTAAGTTCAGCAAAGGAAATACTAAGTCCTGCATCTTCAGAGCAGTAACCTCTAGCAAATCAAAGACTGGGGCTAACTGGCTGGAAAGCAGCTCTGCAGAAAGGGACAGGAGGGTCCTAATGAAAAAGCAGATGAACATGAGCCAGAAATGTACCCTTCTGGCAGGGAAGGACAACAACATTGTGAGCTGCATTAGGAAGAATGCTTCCAGCAAGTCTTGTTCTCTGCTCAGCACTGGTGAGACATACCTGGAGCATTGGGTCCAAGCACAGAACTCCCCAGTACAAGGGACATAGACACAGAGGAATGAGTTCAAAGGAAGGTGATAAATGATTAAGTAGCTGGAGCATTCAATACATGAGGAGACACTGAGAGAGATGTTCAGCCTGGAGAAGAAAATGCTTAGCGGGATCTTATCCATCTGTAGGGATACATGGATTTACTTGAGTAAAGAGGACAGAGCCAGACTCTTTTCAGTAGGGGCCACTGACAGGGCAAGAGGCAATGGGCACAAACTAAAGCACAGAAAATTCCACTGAAACATAAGAAAAAGTTTTTTTATGGTGAGTATGATCAAACAGCAGAGAAAGTTGTCCAAGGAGACTATGAAGTTTCCATCACTGGAGATTTTCATAACTTGACTGGATACAAGCTTGAGCAACATGCTATAGCTGACCCTGCTCTGCAGGGGCTGGGACTGCAGACCTTGGGAGACGCCTTCGAGGCTCAACTACTATGAGATTTTGTAGTTCTCTGATACTATATAAAAAAAAAATTTAAAATCAGACCTAAGGACAATTTACTTCTTTCTCTCTAAAACTTAAAGTTTTAAGTTTGGTGAATGACTATAAAAAATTGCTAGATTTCTTTGTTCTTGTCCCCTGAAATATGAGTGGAAAACAAATTACACAGCCTCTACCTAGTGAAAGAATGAAAATAAATTAATCTCTGGTAAAGAGACAAGAAGACTCATTGAATTTCATTAAAAAAAATAAAACTAACCATTCTTACATAACTTCAGTAAGATTGAAGATTTTGACTTTGGCCACACAGTACATTACAGTTTTGGTGCAAACCCAAGGACATGTTTTCTTCTTGAATGTTTCAAGAGCAATCAGAGATTGTTCACCTTTATATATGCCATTGTATCCTCCATGGACTTCTCCAGCACTGGAGATTTCTTCAACATGAGCCCCTTGGTCAGATGTAAAGTATACAAGAGTTTTGTCACTCAGATTAAGTTTCTCCAGCACATCCAGAACTTGCCCTAGGAGAAAAAAAAAAAAAAAAAAAAAAAAAAAAAAAAAAAAAAAAAGAAAAGAAAAGAAAAAAGGATCGCTTTGAGGTCTTTGAGTGACTTTTTCATTTGCCTTGGCACATATAAATATTTGTATCCTTATGCCTTTTTGAGACCACTTTTCACATAAACTCTCTTATACACAGCAATGGGCACATGCAGCACACAGTAGGGCACAACCACACAGGGCTTGTAGCAATCAGGACCATGACTCGATTGCTGCAGGGTTTCTTGAAGTAGTGAAGGAGAGGATCTGTGCACATCAGAGAAAAGGGCCAATCCACAGAGAGCAAGTGACCTTTGGAAGCAGTTGCTCTCAGTCAAGGAAAACCCTTAGCAAGAAGATTCAAGCCACCGAGGATATCTGAAAGTCACAGCATGCAGAGCAGATCTCACAGTTTGGGGGTAAAGCCTTGCTGCCTAGCAACCTATAGAGGCAGCATGGCAAAAATCTGAGTGTGAGTGCTAAGAGTAAGACAAAAAAAAAAAAAAAGAAAAAGGAAGAGAATGTATGTAGCACCTTTGGAGAATGTGTAGTTTCATTATCAAAACGATTAAGTAGTCCTTATTAGCTCATCATATAGAAAAACATCAACTAAACTCAAAAGGTGCAAGGTAATAAATACACACAGGTGCACACATTTAAAAGAAGTGTCCACACAGATGTGTTTTATACCTCTAAGGCACCATGTGTTCGTGTTTCACTTTCACAAAGGACTCCTCACAGTACTTTGGCACTGTGGAGGGCCTTGCAGTTATATAAATTACACTGAAACCTACTCAGACTGAATTTTTTAAAGTGTATTTCTGTATGAATGAGAGTGAAGCTGCTCTTTGCAACTTGCTCCAGTGAATTTTATACTGATTAGGAATCTAAAATTATTGGTCCTGGAAAATGACCAAAGCTTAAGAATATAATTCTTCACGTCAGCCTGACAATGAACCTGTCCTTTAGGAATCTCAGAACATATAAAGATAATTCTGTCTTCACAACCATTTTATCTTTATTCTTTTACTTAAGCATCCAAGAATGGTCCAATTTGAATGTTAATTTTAATTTGCTAACCTGTCCACTAAGAATTAATTCATCATCTGATGTCCAATTATTGTGTCAAATGGGATGAGATAAGAACTTTGAAATACAGAGCCTTCCTAAATGGCTTTCAGATCATTGTTTCTGTTGCTATGCTCTTTTTCTGGAAAATAACTAATTACTTTAGTCTTGAAGTAATTTTCCAGTTGTCTTTTAATGCTGTATTATTTTAAAACTGCCCTGTTAATAAGGTTGACTGACTTCATTTTTCAAATGACTGGGTCACGAATAAAGGAACATCAATAGTTAAATTTAAGTGATACCTGTTGGTCTTGTTTGTAAACTAGGAGCAAAGAAGAAATGTAAGAGTAGGAGAATTTGTTTATGTAAATCTGGAAGCCTTGTGGGAGTTGAAATTTCCCAACAGAGCTGAGGAAAATCTGTTACAAAGGCTGACATTTGAAAGTCGGTGGGTTGAGGGAAAATCATGCAGATCCATCTGACAAGCCATGCGCTTGCTGCGTGAGGTAGCCTCAGTGCCAGAAAAGAAAGAGGCAATTTCCCACTGGCTTCTCAAATTGTTTGGAGAATGTACTGCTAAGTGATTACAGTATCTCTTGGAAAGGTGTCAATAATGATAAAAAAGTGGAGCATAAAGATAAATTAGGACATCATGTGTGGGTATTCAGCTGCATGACCTCCAGAGTTCCCTCCCAACCTATATCAAGCTATGATTTTATGACACTATATTTTATTATTTTATTATTTTATGATTTTATTATTTTATGATTTTATTATATTATGACAATAGTAATAAATGGTATTGTGCAAANTTTATTATTTTATGATTTTATTATTTTATGATTTTATTATATTATGACAATAGTAATAAATGGTATTGTGCAAAGAAATACATGTGCAGTGACGTGCACAACAGTATTTTTTACATACACCATTTTCCGTGATGAAATTGAACTTTCAAATTCATCCTGTATATGAAACAAAATGAAAATAAAATGAGAATTGAGCTTAACATATCACATTAAATGATCTGTGGTGATCAAAGGCATTGTCAATCGTTCAATAATGGCCATTTTGATTTTACAACTAATTTGGGAAAAAATGAAAAGCAATGAAAAATGTCTTGCTATCACAGATAATTAAACTTAAAATTATAATGAATACTAAAATTAAATATAAGACATTATGATAACCTTTTTTTTTTAACAAGGTTGAGTAACTTGACTTGCCCTGGAAAAAAATATAAAATTCTGACATTCAAATGCTTCCCATTTTAGAAAAAAACCCACCCAAATAAAATGCATAGAAATTCTTACCCAAAACTTGTTAAACTCAATGGCAAAATTTCCATTTCCTTCAAAAGGATTTTTAAACACAAAGTGGATTGGCTACATTAGGTTTAATTAATGAGTGCTAAAATGATCAGTTTATTTTAGCAGCAACATTTTTCAGTACAGATGGACTAATAGTGGTAATTCAAATAACATTATTGTCAGAGTATGGCAGTCACAACGCACTCACAAACAAATTTTCCATTTCTATTTTGATCTTGAGCACTGGCACCTACTAGAATGAAAACTGTAAATAAACAGCGAAGTGTATGCTACCAGGAGATAAGTCACATTTAAGTGCATTTCAATGATGTGACTAG
This sequence comes from Dasyornis broadbenti, assembly GCA_013397935.1. NCBI lineage: Eukaryota > Metazoa > Chordata > Aves > Passeriformes > Dasyornithidae > Dasyornis > Dasyornis broadbenti. The sequence continues at coordinate 2,867,449 of VZRN01006015.1, forward strand.
GGTTAACACAAGAAATACATTCACTTATCAGTATTTCTAAATGGTAACCAGTGCAGAAAAATGCAAAGAATGTATTGTGGATGTCTATGAACAGTTGTCTTTCATGTTCAATATTATATGAATTTTGGAAGCAAATGCTATCATGAAGAAAAAACACATATTTTACTGTTTTCTTATAAAAAAATATTTTTTTTTAGCTCCTTCACTCTCACTACTTCTGTATATTTCAGAGACTTCAGAATTAAGTTAAAACTGATGTATAAATATTCCCAGGTAATGGCAGTTATTTTAGCTGCCTGAGAAGAGGTGAATCACAGCTGCAAAAGGACCTTTTTTACCTGTTGACAAAAAAAAGAGAAGATAGGCAACAAACTGAAAACTAAATGCTTTCATATTAGACATCGAAGATAGCAAGATAAATTGTACCCAAAGTGTTTGACATGCAACTCCATGAGCAACACACTTTAATGAGTGTGGTGAACAAATAAATTATGTCTGCGTAAGAGATGAAGATAAAATTGTATTGCTTCACCCATAAAATATGATTGGAAATATGTCATATGTCATGTGCTCTTGCTCTCTAGAGGAATGGGCCTTCAGCTGGCTTAGTGTCCCCTGTGTGTTCTGTTGCAGGTTTCAGAAAGCAATACAAATTTTAAGAGAATTGTTGGAAGTAAAGAGTTTATACAGAATATGAAACTGTAGGATAAAAAGGTCAAAACATCGGGAAAACTATGGCTTTGTTCGAGCAACAATAGCTTGCTATCCCCAGAGTAGGAAATATCAATAAAAATGGAAGGAGTTTAGAGTAAAACACTTCACTTGAAAGCCACATTCTGAAAAATGAACTGCTGTACTGATCTATGTGGATGGTACCAGTTAAATTTTTCTGATTTGAATAGAACATGTTTGGAAAGACAACATTTCTGAATATCAAAATCAATCTAGCTGAAGGAGCTGCATAATTTCTGCAGCTATTTAGCACCTAGAATTTCAGATCAAGTTACTCCTACCATTGCCATTCCAGGAATGTATTCCGCAATGCAGGTGACTAACATTGTAGCAGATGAAGCTGTTAGATCATTGGACATTTTAATGCCATTTATATTTTTTTAAGATACAAAACAGACTGAGCATAGCGTTAAGATGTTACTTGTTTTAATTAGTACATCCATGTTGCAAAATTTAAGTGAAGCTTTCTCTGACATATACTGCGGAGTGCTCTCTATATTCTGCTGTCCATTCTTGCTTCAAGCTGTGTAAAATTACAAAGAATTGTTTCATTCTGAATGTGAAAATGCCAATTTCGGTGGAGTGATAGCCATGTGAAAGTGAGAAGAGCAATTGATTCCGTTCTTTGGAAGGAAACACAGTGCCATGCTGCCATTCGACCTCTCTAGCACAGCGTGAATGAGCAGAACCAGCCTCTCTAATGTTGAATGTAATTTCTGAGGTTTGACTCATGTAAAGCTCCTACTGTAGGCATCAACATGAAGAGATAGGTTTATAAAAAATGACTCTTCGTTTGTAAACAAGGTACAAACATTGAAAAACAATAATGCGTTTACAAATGTGTTAGTGATTTGGAAAAATGTTCAAAGGTTTAGTCAAGTAAGCATATGAACAAATACATTTTATTCATGAATTAGTTTACTGTCATTTCAAGTCCGCAAAGAAAGAAATATTATTTGTATTAATTTGAAATAATTTAGAGTAACACTGAAATTGTGAATAATAAGCTACAGGAAACAGAATACCTCTGTGTAATCTAGGCATTACAACAAAATAGTCTCTCTGCTTGTGAGGAAAGCTTTAAAGCAGTTTGCCAGATTCAAGCAAAAACAAGTTTCAGAAGAAGGGTTAAGGATCTGTCTCAGGAAAAGACAGTTGACAATAAAGGAAATTCCTGTGAATGTAACATTCTTTTCCAACTCCAGTAAACTTTCACGTGCCTCTCTCATATTCAGAAACTTACAGTAAGCTTCAGACAATTATTGAACAAAGATTCCAATAGATCAGCCTGGGAAGATAAGACATCACATCACTGCCTCAAAGGAGGTTTGATTATTTTGGGGGTTTTACTGTTTTTATTTGCTGTTCAGAATTTGCTACTGCGGCTCATGTTTGGTTTTGAATAGCATCATTAACCAGAATCACAACTCGTAGTAAGCTCTAGGCATTCACCTCTGTGAGTGGCAAGCCTTTGACTAAATGCATAAAATCTGACAAATTATTGCTACGTGTATAAGTATTTGGAAACCTACATTTCTCCCAGAAAATATATTGGTGCCATTCAACTATATACCCATAGGTTTACTACATAGTAAACCTCTTGGGAACTCCTTTTTGCTACAGCAGTTTAAGCTTTTCCACAGTTAATCATCTCTTCAGGGCTCAAAGGCTAACATTTTCACCTTATGAAAACTTAATGTTGCAACTTCTGCATACCATCATTCACAAGCTAACAAACATTTTAATCTCTATGTTGATTTTCTGTGATGAAGAAAAGATACTTCACTCTAATGCACTGTTCTGATTACAAAATCCACTGACTAAAACCTTTGTATTAAAACAAGCTTATAACTAAGACCAAGACATCCCTATCTTAATTTTAGCTTTTGTACATTTCAGGTTATAAATATGCAAATATTCCTGTGGTATGCTCAGAGCCATCCAGTTTCCCTTTGATAAATATGTAAATCAGTTTGTCTCTGCAGTGGGGAAGTAATTATCACTTTCAGACCTAGTCACTGAGCACAACACTTGAGGTAAAGATGGAAAATAATAAAACCATTGACAGCAACACAGGAAGTGGCTGCACAAATGGTGAACAGTACATAAACCCTGGATGCAACTTGTTTAACATTCAGAGCTACAATACAACCACTGTAAAGTGGAAATTCTGGGACAAAGCATTAGGATATGGTATGGCACATTATCTAGCCAGTCAACAGAACACATCCACCTAAGAAGACAAGTGATTCTCATCAGAAGGACATTAGCATATGAACCTCGAAGGTGAGAGTAAATGCTAGGTAGTACAACTCTGACCAGTACAGAAAATAGACGTATTACTAACTACAAAAGGTATAATAATTCCTGCTGGAAGAAAGCAGAGTGTAGATTCAGTACAAAGCCTTGAATTAGTACTACTGCACAACTATTTCTGAAGTTACACCATGGAAACAATCTATACAATGAAGTCCAAAAGTACAAAGTTGGAGTCTCAAATGTGCTAAGCTCCTGCTATGATAGGTTAGTGGGCTCTTCAATGTCAACAGGACATTCTGCCAAAAAATAGCATCTGATTCTGAAAAAACACATCTATATTAGTGTTTTAATTCGTAACAGGAGTGCATATTTACAGTAAATCCAATCATGAACAGTTAACGTATTTATGTTTCCTTATTTACGTTGCAAAGACCTCTTGGATTTTGTGACTTGAATTTCTTTTGAAGTCTAAACTCAAGGACAAATTCTGGGAATGCAACTAAGGTACTTGTACTACTGATGGGCATTCAGTCAGGGTCCACAGTAGAGCTGTTCTGAAGTGGGCTTCCTATCTCTGTGGGTGCGCTGACAGTGTCTTTCCAGCTCAGAAGACAGTTCAGACCTGCCACTGTCGGCAATTTTAAACATAGTAGGATTGATGAATCCTCCACTGAAACTCTGGTGCAGACACAATCTAGTTCCATCTATGCAAGCTGCAGATACGTAGAGGGTGGGATTTACATACAGTGTACACATCTGTATCTAACATAGTTACTATAAATATTTTTAAGGTCAACAAAGCAAAAAGTATAGATTTTCATATGGAGCTCACCTACCCTAAGAATTTGGCCCCAAAAATTCTGAATTCTTTTCAAAGTGAAGTAAATTAAGGCAATTGCCCCATATGTAACTACCTAACCCCAGAAATCAGATAAGAAGTTGTTAGGTCCTGATAGTCTGTAGAACATCAAACACTTTCCTATTAGATTCCCCTAGAGTCAGAGTAGGACAGTGAAATCAGTGGAAGTGCTCAGAAAAAGGCAGTCTTTTAAACAAAAAACAAAGCAACTTTGGTGTGGAATCAGCCAAGCTATCACTGTAAACTTGCTTTTTGTTTGAGCTTGGATTGCCGTGTAGCAATACGCTTGTGACTGTTTATACAGTTTTGTAATATAATGTGTCTTTCAGACCCTCAGGATAAATTTTCAGCATAGTGCACAGCAGATTAGGTATGCACACTGCTTAGCAGCTTTGAATAAATCAACCAAATTTTGACTTATGCATAAGGTTTTTCCTAGAGATGAGTACCACATCTCTTATTTTTCTTATTCATATAGGTTTAAATTATTTTTTAAATGTGAAAGTTTGAATGATATTTTAGATATGTATAAATATATGTGGATAATAAAGCATAGAGTTAAGATGTCTGAAGACCTGTAAGCATAGCAGCAATATAGACCATGCAGGATGGAAAAGATTCCCGTACTACAACAATAATGATGGATTATTACAGGTCAAAAAGTATAACTAATCAGTGGCTATTTCCTTATTAGTATTTAAATTAGATAATAAATGCACTGCTTGAAATTCACTTTTAGACCTTACATCTGTTGAACATAAGTCTATGTATTTCTAATATAAATCTTAATTTTTAGCCTGCTTAAAATGCTAAAATATGAGAGATGGTCATGCAATTTTAGGAGGGTCCACTGCATTTGCATTTTGCTTGACAGCTGTGATAACTTTTTGGGTAAATTTACATCTTCATTCTGCACACATCTAAGATGCCATTTCACACATACAACTAAGATGCATAATGAAAAATACACTGTCTCATTTTCCAGATTGAGGTCTCCCACGTTTTTTTCCAAATTATGAAAGGGATTTCTCTAGGTGTGACCTTGGCAAACTAGTGACAACTGAGGGATAGTATTCAATTTTGAATTAGACTGTCAGGTGAAGTTAAGGTTTCAGCTATTTGATCATTCCAATATATGCCGATTGTGATTGATTGAATAAACGTGGAGTGATAAAAGAAACTCTGCTCTAGGTCTTCAAATGTTTAAACATTTATTAATGTCGGACTAAGTTTTAAATTGAATATGTATATGGTCCTAGATCCAAATGCATAATGACAACATTATGCCAGATTAAAGTATGAAGAATTCTGAAGAATTTAAAGCAGGGCAAATAATTTAACCCCCCATTTTAATCCTCTGCACTTTTCTGAAAACTTCAAAGTATTTGCCATTTGTTTGTTTCATTTTTATAACTTTTATTAAGTAAAATTAAAACTGTGATAAAATTGGTTGACATTAGAGTATAAGCATTTATTGTCTTTCAGCAGCCAAATTTTTTAATCTTTGCTGAATTTGGAAGCAGGTTTTAAACATTTGCTGTAAATTACATACCATAAAGTTAAGAGGAATTTTATCAAGATTGAATTATTATTCCTCATGAAATCTTAATAAATTTAATTTCCTAGTTTTCTGATTTTAATTGTGCAAATTTAATCTAACATGCAAATAGGTGTCCATTAACTTACCGGCAATACACAAGACACTTTTTTTCTCCTTGACATGAGGATCACCATTCACACTTGTTAATTCACCTACTTCTCTAACTGCTATTGGAAAACTCAGTAGCTTTTGAGCCGAAGTGCTACCAGACATTCAAAGCCTACTGTGAAATCACTATCTCCAAAACATGTTACCTGTTTATGAATCTCTGTTACTGTTACTGTTACTGACACTGTTACTACCAATAAGAAAGCAAAACTGACTGTGAAAATTGTCTCAAGGGACTTTTCAACTAATGACTGTAGACTCCATTATGTCTTTAGATGACATTCAGAGTTTAGGAAAAAAAACAAACAAGCACATAAATTGAGAGCCACAAATTATGATTTGGCTTTTTTGTCCCCCGGTATAGGTATGTGTATTAAATATGACAAATATATGCTAACTTAAACTACAGAGGATTAAACTAACTTAAACTAACAGAGGTTTCTCTCTGAAGGGAAGGCAAATAATTTGCCAGGTCATCCTCATTGATGATAGATTTCTAGCTCAAAAAAACTATTCACTGTCTTATGAAATGGCACTTTGATTGCTTAATCCATCTATGTGCTCTTGAATAAGCATCCACAGTCAACTCAGAAAGTGCTTTTGTTGAAGTTTCAGAGTAGTGTTCAGTAGCACAGCAGATGCCTACAAGGAAAAAAAAAATCTGCCTTTTTCTGGTCCGAGGCCTGGAAAGAGAAGTATGCCATTCTTGTTTTAAATTGGTTTGGAAATATTTGAGGACTCTGCTTAGGCCAAGATGTATTTGATGCCCCTAAGATGGTGGAGTCATGAGATCAGAGAGGGCCCTGAGATCATTAAGCTCATTTCTTTGCCTTTTCTCTAATTTTCACTCATATAATAATAAAACAAGTAAGTATGTTACATGTGAAATTACTAATTAATCTGAGTTTACAAATGTTTAACACTATGAATGCTATATGTAATTTTGTTTATAATGGGAACTTACAAAAATGGGTCAATAAATTTTTGCTGTGTGAAGGTAAGGCATATTTCTGGAAGGGCAAGGCATATTTCTGGCCTTGCATAAAAGGATCACAGTGAGATGTGGTTTTTTGGGATAATCTGAAGGCTAAATTTGAGATGAGGAAGGTTCATTCACACAGAAACACCACAGATCAGCTGAAATATTTACATATATACACGGAACAAATTAGTCTAACTGTAATCAGATACTATTTGGGGAAGAGAGGAGTTATTGCCAAGGTAAACTCTCCAAAGAACAGTAGACTAATAACCACTTGAAGGCCCCAACCAGCACATTTCTTACTTATGGAAATAGCACTGTTCCTGTGGATACAGAGGCAGGTGGAGGGTTAGTTCTTCCCTATTAATGTATGTTTTTATAAACTAATCATTCCTGAACCTATAACATCAAATTTAGGAAGTTGCATATAAACAGATGTCTTTGAACAGGAAAGGTTTGGAATCTTCACATTTCACATGAATAGCTCTGTAATAGCCTGGTGCTTCAGTATCACATACAGAGAGAAGTAAGTACAATCCAGCAAATAGATTTCTGCTCTAGAAGGCACTGGGAAGGTATGGCTGGCTATACATAGCAACTGACTCTATTATCAAGATTCAACAAGTAAATATGGTAACAGTAGGATAGAGCATTTGCATACATATCCTGACAGTGTATTTAAAATACTGGTGCCTCCTATTTAAAACAATTATTTTTGACTCTTTTGCTATAGAATAAGGGAAGTAATTAAATATCTCATCAAAAATCAGTTTACATTCTGAGAGGTAAATGTGATATTATTGTCTGGTATTTTTTGCCAAGAAAGTCCTCAAAGCTCTCTTTAACTAGGCCATCTATTTTTTATGAGTAGAACCCGGGGCTTATTGCACAAATAGAACGGCAAACTACAGCAGAATCACACAAAAGTTGGACTGAGAAATTTGCAATATGGAGCTTGACTACCTCAGCTCTAAATAGGCAAGAATATTTGGGATATGTCCCATAGAAAGGTTTTACCCCTTTTTTTTTTTTTTTTATGGACAACTGCCAGTTTTGTTCCTTATTAAAAAAATATTATAAAAGAGCCATCGTAGCAGCACTTTGCTCATAACACCCTGCTAAGATGTTCAAACCTTGTTCTGTAGGATGTGCTGGTTACATTATGTCTCACTCTGTCCTGACACTGGTTTGGAAGGGGCCTTCAAAGATCAGACAGGCCAACTTCCCTAGCATAGGAAAGGACATCTGTCACTAGATCAAGCTACTCAGAATCTGACTTTGAACACTTCCAGTGATGCAGCATCCACAACTTTTCCAGGCAACCTTTTCCAGTGTCTGACCATCCTCATTGTCTAAAATTTCTTCCCAATGTCCAATCTAAATCTACTGTTTTGCTGTTTAAATTTTTTGTCCCTTGTCCTGTCACTACAAGAGCTGGTAACAAGTCTTTCTCCTGTCTTTCTTATAGTTTATTCCCCTTTATATATTGAAAGGCTGCAAGAAGTTCTCCCTAGAGCCTTCTCTTCTCCAGGCTGAATAAGCCCAGCTCTCTCAGTCTGTCTTCATAGGAGAGGTGCTCCAGCCCTCTGATCATCTTCAGGGACTTCCTCTGGGCCAGCTCTAAGAGGCTCACATCTCTCCTGTGCTGAGGAGGCCAGAGCTGGATGCATCACTCCTCTTGGGATGTACCAAGTGCACAGTAGTGGGGCAGACTCACCACCCTTGACCCGCTGGCCATGCTGGTTTTGATGCAGCCTGGGACATGCTTGGCCTTCTGGGCTGCAAATTCACACTGTTGGCTCATGCCCATTTTTTCATTTATCAAATTGAAAGGATACATTATATGAGTTTGAATTATAGACAAATAAAAAAGTATCCATTTATTACTTGCTTAATGTATGCTCTGTGATTTTATGATGTCAAAATCAACTGAACCCTGGATTAGAAGCATTTTGTTACCTTCTACACAGTGATATAAATACATTGAAAAGCATTGGCTATACTTTTCACAATACCACAACTACTATCTTCCTTGACTTTACTAGAAATACTGAGGCATACTGAGCTATTAATTTCTTTCAAACATCTGGCATTAAGTTATCTTTGGATACACAGGAAGATAAAATTCATACTGCTTTTCTGGGCTAGGCCATTTTTAAAGATTTAAGTGCAGTTACATTTGTATTATCTCTTGTTTCCCGCCTTGTTTTTAAATTCTAGCCTGATTCAGAAACGAAAGTATACTCAATTTCTAACCTCCAACTATCTCATCAACTGAGATACAAGAGCCTAAAAAGCCAAAATCCTTTATCCTCTAAAGAGAGAAATGGCAACACTACTATAAAATCATGTAAACTGAAGGACCTAATTTAATCACACTTAATTGTAGGCAAAATAAGTGTGACATTATAGATGAGTCTGTCCAGTAGTTTGCTAAAAGGGCACTTGCTGAAAGAGGAAGATTCTTTTCTTCTCTTTCTCCTTCTTTCTATTTTCTCTGGAAGCTGATTAGGAAAAAGGAGATAAGGGAGAGAAGGATGCTCTGCCTCCCCACTTGTGGTATCATAAGGCTGCAAGATCCACTGAAGCTGTGGAATATAACTTCATGCTGTTCTAAGGCAAGAATTTGATTATCCTGGAGTCTTTTTTCCTAATCCCAAGTAAGCAACTCAGCCCTTAGGTGTCAGGTGTTCCTTTGGATATTGAGCTTACTACTGTAACATAAAATCAGTTCAGTGTTCTCAGGGTTACTGCAATGTGCTCTTCATGAGGAAATGTTATACAGAAAGTTTCATTGGTTGGGAGAGAGAATGATTTAAAAATAGAAGTGTGTACACAAAGCCAAAAGAAAGCAAAAACAAAAAGAAAGTATTCAAACTAGTTTAAAGAACCCTGAGTACACGAAATGAAACACACAACCTCCACCCTTAAAAAAGAATGATAGGAAAGAAAAATAAAGATTCACTGACAGTTTTTCTTAAACAGCACCCTAGTTGAAATATAAATGCATTTTTTTACAATCAAATGGTGAAGGGAAAAAGCTGCAGAGCAATATTACCACTTTACCAGCATGCCTTTCACTAATCACAGCATCATTATTGCTTTCCCTAGCCCTAAAAAATTCATTATTTATCTTGTTATTATATTTCATTATTATGTTTCATTATTATACAGAAAGCAATAAAAAGTTTTCTTTTAAGTAATATAAACAACTGGTTACTTTAGAAAAATAATGATCTTTAGTAGTATTGCCACCCTACCTATTGTACAGTGTGGTTGTTTTAGCAGTCGTATGTACCATTGAAAAAATTACCAGCCAGAGTCAATAAAAAGGCAGTTCTACCAACCTCATCAATAAGAGCTTATTACCACCTGGAATTTGAGTCTTGTGATTCAGCAGTGTGAAATTTCTGCATGGAAATTCACTAATAGAAACCAGGCTTTTGATGAACAATACAGAATCGATATTGCCATAAGCTTTATTGTATGATTACTGCTTTCACTCAGATTTAATTCACCTTTTTGTAAGCAGTAGCCTCAAAACAACATAGATTTCAAAAGAAGTATGAAAACGTTTCATGTCTCTCTCCAAAAATCACCACAGATTATTTTAGAAGAATCTCTAGTATTCTCAGTAGCATCACTGAAACTGAAACACACATGATCAGTTTTAGGGTTTTTTCTATATCTAATTTATATGCAGACAGCTATGAAAAAATGGTAAAAGGCTGGAAAACATTCCCTGAGTCATCATAGAAACTGTCCATATCATCATAGTTCATATGCTGGCAAAGATACTTAATTATCCTTTAAAAATACCACTTAAACCCCAGAACCAGAAGAAAACCTGAGTTCCTGAATCCAGGTGCATACTCTAACTGTTTCCAGCCTCCAACATGGATGAAGACCGCAAAAAAAGAAATTACTTATCTTTCCCCCTTCCCAAATCCCATGCCAGCTGAATTAAAGTCCTAATGCTTTACTATAGATCCAGATCTGGATTAGTGGGTGACTAGCAACAAAGTTATGTCTTAGTAGGTAAAACTGAACTTCATCTCTGTGTGTCAGCTTTTCCTTCTGGGAAACAGATTAATGAGATTCCCCTATCTTACAAAGACTTTGTGAAAATGCTTATTTGCAAATCTGTTATGCACTGTAGTAAAGTACTGACACTGAAAAGATGAGAGATGTCAAAGAATCTGTCTTCAAAACAGAACTTCAATAGCATGTGTTAAATAAAACATGAGAATTCATATTTAACAATGAGGAATACACCTACTGTTGAGAAGCTGCTCATTAAGAAGGCACTCTGTGATGAGAAGATAGGATTCCAATGGGAAAAGAAATGTCATGTAAACATATGCTAAAAAACTGTACCATAATACACAAGCACAGGAAGATTGATTTTTTTCTATCTTTGAGTACTTGACTTCATAGTCTTACAATGTTCACTTATGCCTTCTGCGTGTTTGTATGAATTTATGGGCTGTATCAATTATGTTAAGGGACTGGGTAATCCACTACAAAACTATCTGAAGGTACAAGGAAGAGGTGTGGATGAGAAAGTATAAATACCCAGATCAAAAATCCTTGATATTTTCGGTTTCTCTGTTCCTTAGTTTCATGTTTAGGCTTCTTTCATAGAGAGGTAACTACTACCAGCACATCCTTCTCCTACTAGCTCAGTCACATGCTTTATAAAACCATGATTACAAGCTCTATAAAAACCTACACAGAGATGGTTTCAGTGTCCAACTATTGAAGGATGGTAAAAATCATGTTCCTAATTCAGGGCTGAAGGATAAAGGTTGACAGCAGTGACACTTTTGCCAAAGCAAGTGAAGTCTATCCTCCTGATCCCTTGTTCTAGATGACTGACTCACTAAATTCCTGTGGAGTTTTTCTAGGACAGTGGAAATGTAATTTCTCTTAAAAGCTTCACAGTATCTGTGCTGAAAAGGTTGCTATGCAAAGGCACTCGACAAGCAAAACCTTTAGCAGCTTCCTTAAGTTTGTTTTTGAGTCTGTATTTTGGAGATTATCTACAATTTGAATAAAGTTAGCCCCATTCTGTTTCCTCATTGCAAACTTCATCTGAGTATGCATAGAAATCACTGAATTCCTGTAAGTCAATTTGGGCTTAAATCTTTGCTGTGTTTTTAATCCCACTGATAATGGTTTTCCCTACCCACCTTAAACAGGAGCAAAATCCAACCACATCATTTATATGTGAAAATAAACTTCAAGGACAAAGGTTGAACAAAAGGTTAGTAGGACATTTCATTAGAGAAGTTCCTATCCTCACTCATTGCTTGGAGTCATCAGGATTCTCTATCTCTAGTTTACCTAAAACAAACTTTGAGCTTTCTCTTACTAATGGAAATTAGCTTGTCTAAGAGTAATGCTAATTTTTTCTTCACCGCTTACAGCATTTTGATCTAACACAATGTCAGATGTCAATTTACTGGTTTTGTATTAGGCCAAATTTTAAGAGCTTCATAACTAACAGAAAGCCTTTAAATTCTTGAACATTGCATGATTACATTTTTGTAGAGAAAAATGCACAATGCACTATCACATCTTGTGCTGACAATTTAACTTCTTCAATATCATATGCAAATGAAATCGCTTCAGCAGCTGGCAGAAAATTTTGAACCACACAGCACTACTGCCACAAACTGCATTACACTGAATTTTTCCATCATGGAGTACTAAGACATTATTTGAACCTGAGTGATTAAAAAGTGCTACAGAAATGGCTGCTTAAGATGTGCCTTGTAATCTTGTAAATAACGTTCTGAGAAGGAGCTTTGCTGTATACAAAGATGTGATATAGAAAAAGGAAACAGTACTCAAGGAGGATTAGGCAGATCAGGAGGGTTATCATAGTGGAAATGGGAGTCTTTCATCACTTAGTCACCTCTTAAATTTGGTCCCATTCAGTAGCGAATGCAAGCAATTTCTGCTTAGTGACATATGAAATGGGTTTGGGTTTTAGAACAGATTGTAACTGGAAAGCATCCATATCATAAAAGGCAGACCCACAAATGTCTTTAATCTGCACCCGTATTGACAGTTTTCCCGGATGTGTGACCTGAAGATTGAATATACTTCAAGAGCTTAACTACTGTCTTAGCTAAAGAAACAATCTCTTAATGCTAGGATAAAAGCAGAATGGAAAGACAAGGTGGAAAAATTCTATCCTAGTCACAGAGTACCTGTATTGGCTGAATACCTTCTTCCTCAGAGGTGCTGGCTGAACATGTTTTATGATAACTTTTTATTTCTATCTCTGAGTTTTCAGGCTTAGCCAATAAATATTATGTCACATTTGTAGTAGATGGATAAAGTCAGTGTTTATCTGCTTCTTCTGATCTTGTAGAATCATTCTGCTTTGTTTATCTTTTAAATCGATGTTGCACTGTTACAAATGACTACATCGGGTGAAAAGCCTTGATAAATTAAGCTTATCTTGGTGTACAGGAATTTTCTTGGAAAAAAACCATAAAATTAAGGATTGTGCATTCATTTTTTTCTCAGAATAATAGGAATTTATTCATTTTCCCTCTACTATTATTATTCATTATTATTTTGATTTTTAGTATAATTCAGAGTTCTCAGAAGATTTATGGTACATTTTCAGGTTGTTCCTTTTAGAATAGGTTTTTAAATAGAGGTTCAAAGTATACAAATTCTGCAAAGTGATAAAAGAAGTGAGAATTCAAAATAACAGCCACTAACAATTATATATAAAAGAAGAAATATTGATTTCTGATGAAATTTAACAGTACTATGATGTTTACCAGAAGGCGTATAGTTACTGTTCAGTATTGGAAAGAACATTAGAAAAAACCCCAAAGCCCCAAAGAAACCCCAAACACCCAACCTCTAGGAATGTAAGTTCAGGCCAGAATAGCTTAAAATAAATATTAAAATTAAATTTTAATTACTTTGTAATTGAAAATAATAAGTTAACATTAAGAGCTTAAAGGCTTTTAAGTTTAAAACAATTACTTTAAAATGAGAATTTTTTTTTTTTTCTCTTTGCTTTGTGAGTGCATCAGACTGTGTTACTTTCATCAGCACAAGAATTCCTCAGAGTCTTGTGGGCATAATTCAGTCCTCTGTCTCTTAAATATATTACAATTTTCCAAAGTAACTTTTGTTTTGTTTCTGAAAACATTCTTTCCATCTATTAATGAAGTGGTGGTACATTTATTACTAAAATAGAGTAAAATGCCACAGGGGTCATTAAAAATAGTTTATATTAAATTGGAATTGTTTTCGCTTAGACCCTTGATTCACATCATTTCAGAGTAGAATAAAGGTTAAAAGTAGAGGACGTGATCAAGTTCATATACTTAGCAAATTAACTATTTAAACATGCATAAATTCATCAGATAAAAGGCATATAAAGATTCAGTGTTCATCATGTCACAGTTGGGTGGTATGGAGATTAGGAGCCACAGCTTAATCCTGAACATATTATTGGTATAATCTCTTTTACAACACTAGGAAATCTCATTAGGGAATAAATAAATTAGATGTTTTCTGCAAAAGTCTGGAGCTGGATTGGTGGAGCTTCTGCCCTTCTCTTCCTCTTTGAAAGTGCTGTGTGAAGATATGTATTTATAGAAAATTCTTAATCATGATAACAGTGGAATCAAACAAAAACAGTGTGAAAAGTGGTCTGACTCTCAGTCCTACTAGAGGCCAGTTGGCCTTCCTCAGTGAAGTATACTTTACATCTTTCTTGCTGCATTTCAGTATAGGCCACATATCGCCCCAGTGAGTTGTGTTGCAGAGTATCACAAATGCTTCAACAAGTCGTAAATGTTCCTCATGTAAGGTTCCATTTCTTCAGCTATGGTTTAATTACATAGTTACTTTTCGTTTAAAAACAAAAGGTTATAGATTGTTATTTTCTTGTAAGGAAAATCTACTTAAGATGTCATTAGTGTCCTCAAAATTTGTCAGTCACTATAGTAATACAGAATCACAAAATGTTTTGGGTTGCAAGGGACCTTCAAAGATGACCTAGTCCAGCCACCCCGCCACATCTCTCACTAGGTCAGGTCACTCAGAGCGCTGTACAATCTGACCCTGAACACTGCCAATGATGAGCACCTTCAGCTTCTCTGGGCAAGCTGGTCCAGTGTCTCACTGCCCTCACCACAATTACTTTCTAATAGCTAACCTAAATCCTCCCTCTTTCAGTTTAAAATGATTGCCCCTTGTCCTGTCAATACAGGCATTGGCAACAAGTCCCTATCCACCTGTTTTATAGGCCCCCTTTATATATTGAAAGGCAGCAATAACATCTCCCTGGAGCCTTTCCTACCCCAAGCTAAACAATCTCAGCTCCCCAAGCTAAAGAACCTCAGTGCTTTCAGCTTTTCTGCAGAGGAGAATGTTTCCAGACCTCCGACCGTTTCTGTGGCTCTTCTCTGATCCTGGGTGCATTACTCCAGGTAGGGTCACACTAGGTAAGAGCAGGGGAAGAGAGTATCAGGCCAGTATCTTGCTTCTGTTTGCCTCAGAATTCCTTTGCTCCTCTAGACTGACTTTTAAAGGTTGTATTTGAGTCTTTCAAATATGATTTGACTTTAATGAACAGGTTTTTTTTGTTTTCTCCAGCATCTCACAATCACAGAAAGATTGATGTTGGAAGGAACCTCTGGAGATTACCTTGCCCAAGCCTGCTGCTCAAACGGGGTCACTTGGAGCCCTGGACCATCTCCAGCCTCTACCACCTCTATGACAACCTGTGTTAGTGTTTGATCATTCTCAGAGTAGAAAAGCGTGCCCAGATATTTAGAGAAAACCTCATATTTCACTTAGTGCACATTGCTTCTTGCCACTGGGCACAAATGAGAAGAGCCTGGGCCCATCCTCTTTGCACCCTCCCTTCAGATATTTAAATAGCTTAATATGATACACTCTTCTCCAGGCTGAACAGGGCTTCAGTCCCAGCTCTTCCAGCTTTTTCTCTTAAATGCTCTAATCTCTCTTGTAACCCATTGCTGGACACTGTTCAGTAGCTCTCTATCCCTCTGGTACTGGAAACATATTGAGCTACACTCTTCCTATGAAATTCTATAAAACTTTTTAAGATATTTCAAATAAAAGTTACATGTAAGATGCTTTGGGATTTATTTCCTTTCCTTTCCCTTTCTTTTCTTCTAATTAACTAACATTGGATGCCTGTAATATTTTCTTGTAATATTAACTAGATCCCAAGTTAAAAGATTATGGCAGAGAGGCAGTTAAGTTTTTCAGCTTTCAGAGCATTCACATAATAAAAATATCCAGATAAGGCCCCCACTTTACAGTTACCTAGCCTGCGCCAGTCTACAATTTCTGAGTCTTACATCTAAGCCTTGCAGTTGTGATTATCCTACAAAGCAAGAAGGCCTGATACATAGTTCTGCTACTGCTAACAGAACAATGAACAGCCATTTGCAAAAGCAATGTTGGATTAGTGTGTCTTCATACAGCTTGCATGCAAGTCTACAGAGGGCTCCAAAACTCTTTGCAGTGATCTGGTTTGGATTAAATTAGTGTAATGCAATTTACATCAAAAACAATTTCTGAACATTTCCATTTTTCTTCCTATACTCAATCAGGAATGAAGGAATGAAAGAAGGGAAGAGAGGAAGGAAGAAAAAAATGATGTTAGCGCATTCATTGATTCATTCATCATTTCTTTTTCCATTTTGAGACTGTAAGATTATTTCATCTGCTCTCATATGAATTCTAATTAATAGCATTAATAAGGTGCTTAGCCTACATTGAAAGAAAATTAATGTTATTAGCCAGAGAATAATTCTCAAAGGCATGTCACATGCAGTGACATTATAACTGTGAATGCTTTCAACACTGAACTCTGTTACACACACATCAGTATGCAAAAGCAATAGACATACATGGTCCCAAAGCTTATCAAGAAGCTTTGTATTTTGGATTTTTCACATGGATTGTAATCATACTATTCAGTATTTGTTTAACAAGTCACAAACATGAAATAGTCAAAGACCTATTTTATTCATGTGTCTTTTGGGCTTTTCTCCTTCTAGTATGAAGATTTCATTACAATTGAATAATTGTCCAATTTGGTATTGATTCTTAATAAATAAACAAATGAAAATGGAATTGTTTCATATTTTCAATTCTGAGTCTTGAGTGGACTTCTCAATCTTATGAGAAAGGCTATTGCTTCTGTCTTGAAAATGGCACCTAAAGTCTTTCTGATTCCATTTGATCTCTCAAATGAGGAACAATATTTCAGTTACTTTTCACAGTACAATCTTTTTGCCTTTTTCATCTCTGGTACCTGGCAGTCCTAACTTCTACTTGCAACTTCTACTCTTTTCTACAATTCTTTTTTTAAAGTAATCCACAAGGGTCTTCCACAACATGTCTCAGTATGCAGAAAACACACTCTAAGTTACTTTTAAAACTGAGTTAAACTTGGTATATTTTTCCTACCAAAGGTCAAAGATTTCTGACATTGTACTATAATGTAGTTTCCTATACCCTCGTTTTTTCTTCATAAGTTGTGTTGTCTTTACTTAGAAAGTCTTGCAGCATATTGTTATATCTGGGCTATTCTGTTCTTATGGCTTTTGCAAGTTACATTCATCAATGCATAAATTCTAATTTCTGTCTAGTGAATGATAAAACCTCAATTTCTGAAATGCTTACAGTATTCACTTTTACATCTTTTCTAGACAAGTTTCTTTTTTTTTTTTTTAACTTTTCTGTAACACCTTCAGAGGCATTTCCAAGAACATACTGGTTACTGACATCAGCAGTACAGTGAATCAATCTACTTTCTCTGACATAACCAATACGTTAAGACTGGAATTTTCAGTGGAGGTTAATGGAAATAAGTACTCTCTTCAACTGAAAAAAGAAAAGCTATATTACTCCTTCACATTCATTCGGAAATGACAGCCATAACTTTTCTTCATCATGCTAATAATGGAGGAGAAAGTAGAAGAGGAATTAAACATATTTTCTACTTCCTGGAGCAAATATGCCATCTCTCATCGGCAAAATCTTACAAGACATAAGTAAAACTGACGAACCAGACCCCAAATGAGAAAAAAAAAAATGTTACTTTTATACTAGTAATGACAGTTGTATATCTGTTTCCTTATTAAGCTAGCTCTACTATCCCTCCCGTTAATGAGCAGCAAAGGACAATACATGAGTAATGTTGTGTATATCCTCTGAGTTTGTGCTAAATTCCTCTAGTATCACCACTAAGTTTGTATTTCTGATTTATCCCAGGCTTTTTAAATAGCATACTTCTGTTCTACAGTTTGGTTTTGTTTGACATATCTCCTATGATCCTGTGGTCATTCTGGAAAAGAGCAGTGGTTTTCAATCTGTTATTACCTCTGTAGTACTAAACAGCCTGAAATAGCAGCATGTCAGCTGCCCTGCTTTCCAACTTGCTGTTTAAACCCTAGAAAAACTCTCTGGGGCAGCAAGGAAACAGCAAAATGTAATGGCAGCAAAAAATGACCAATTATGCTGGAATAAGTTAAATATTCCACAACAGAAAAAGAAATAGTAAAATAAAACACAGACAGTAAAACCAGCTAATGGTCAGTAGATTGATACAACGTGGATGCAAACAGAAATGATAAGACATGCATTTTTTTACCTAATGCAAGTTCTCAATGGACCAAATGCTAGCGGCCACTGATTGACATGGTAAAGATTCAGGGTTGATAGAACTGGAATAAAAACTGCTCTTTCTTTACAAAACCTGATTTGCAAAAGAGTACTATTCTGTTGTCTCCTACACTGAAAACCCTTCCTAAGCACCCTGCAGTTTCCCACAAAGGTTTTCCCCATTCCTGCAAATACTGCAATAAATACATAACAAATCACTAAGTATGCTGTGCTGCCTTTTGCCCACTGTTTCTGTAACTAGACTTCTTGATGAAAAATATGCAAAGAAATATATGTTTAACTGCACATGCTAGCATAATTTATGTATGCACCAAAGCTAAATATCTGTTTATAGTAACTTAGTAAGGAAGCTTTCTTGAAGACAGACAATTTGCACGGACTTTTACTGAGAACAGAATCAACCTAGGGTATACAGGAAGGAGGACTGTAAAGTCATCTTTAGCTCTTATAATACTGCTATTCTACAATATGATTATGTACAAACATAAACTGTTATTTGTTTCCACAGGTGATTATCTCTGGAATCAGAGAAACACTTCAATACATCCAGAGATACAGGAAGCCTGTTGAATGATGTAAGGACCAGTTGCTCTCCAGCCTCAGAGATAATGGAAGGCTCTAAAGACAAATTCATTGGTTCCGACTATTCTTCATAAACTGAAGTGGACCTCACTTTAGTGATTTCAGTAATTCAGAGAACTCATTGAAGTAATTAGCAAATTAGTTTTTCCCAATATTCCATATTATAGTCACTTCATCTGAAAATATTATGATACTGATATCATATGGTCTCTTTTTGAATTGATATATTGTTTTATAAGGATAACCTGAACAGGCCAGACTGCACCCAGAAGCTCAGAGGGTTGGATTTAACTACACAACTTCAAAAGTCCACAGTTAGATGTCTACATCTCTGCAAAGTCCATGCTGTATAGACCACCTTCACAGTCGAAGGGAATGGGCTTTTGTACAATACAATAACTGTGGAAATAAAGCAAATATTGCAAAAGCTTTCTAAATGAAAGTAGAAAGGACCAATATGACAGATATACTGTAGACATACAAATTGCTTGTCTGAATTTGGTGAACATGAACACAAGTAATCATGAATTCCCTCCATTGCTGTTAGAAACACATGAAACATACCTACACTCCAGTCCATTTCCTCCACTGCATCACCATATAAACCATGCTTGCTCTTTCCTTTGAAATTTTCTGAAGCATATAGAGCAGTATGGACATGAAGATAAGACAGGACAAGAAGAAATGGTGCATCAGCATTCCTGGAAAACAAAACAAAACAAAACCTTAGTATATTTTAGAATAAAATTTTTACAAAGAAATCTTTCTATAATAGAGCTAAAAAAAAAATGCTCCCCATGATGCCACAAACAACACCAAAACAAAACAAAAGATGAAAAGGAATACTGTAATTGATTACAGTGTAATTCTGAATAAACACACATCCAGTAAAAATGTCACTCTTTTCCTGAATTGAAAGCAATTAAATGACAAAAAATCTAACCAATTACTATTTGCTATATATGTATATTGAAACAGGGCTTGTTTAAAGGCAGGAATCTAGAAGCTTCTGAATGAAAACATCTCTCCTTATTTTACAAGTACATATTTAAAAACCTGAACACAATTGCTATTCAAAAACATAACTACATATCTATGTGAAACACAGTTGCCTTCCTCACAAATTCACGCAGAAGCTGAACTAAACCACTATGAGGACCTGGGTCTTTATCCCGGACTAAGATATATGACCAAATCTCTTTTCTTTTAAAGCTCTGTATGTGTATGCATGTGGCTGTACATAACCTCAAAGTATATGCTGATATAAAATTTTTTCTTTTTAATGTAATGAGCAGTCTCCATTGTCTTCAGTCTGCTCCCTAAACAGATACAAAAGAAAGAGTGCAATAAATAGACTCTCTGCAAATTTAGCTGTTCATGTGATCTGTCAACACGGTATTTATGATCAATTCCAGCAGGCTGTGAAAGCACAGCTCAAACAAGTGCTTCTCCTTATGCATTATTTATAGTACTTTACTTAAAATTGTGCCATACTAGCCAAATTTACTGCTATATGCTCTAACAGCATTTGCAGCACATTATGCATATTGTAAATATCAGCTGAACCTCAAAAGCACTACCCACGAAACTTGTCTGGATCTCACCTTAAAGCACACCACTAATTGCAGGCTATTTTTAGTTTTATTTTACCATATTTTCCCTCACCAATCTGTGCTGGATAATACCTGTGATTCACGTCAATATCAAAGGGAGACCACATATTTCCTCAAGCAGTTGTGTCATCCACCCTTTAAGGAGGGAAGGCATGATACAGAGGCACTCATAAAAAACATTTATGTAAAATTCAAAAAAATTCTAACTTTTAGAACGTGAGAACAAAGTCTTAGTAAAAGACATTAATTTGATATCAATACTTTCCTCTTAAAGAAAAATAATTAAGTTTAATCTAGTATATGTAGGATCCATTTTCCCTCTCTCCTTGGTTGGATCTGTTTTTGCAAAAGTTGTATGATGAAAGCTTTCTGCTTTCTTCTCTACTGGCATTTACAGCAGTAAATAAATGCAAAAAGGGAAATTTTGATCCATACTACTCATTTTGTAAGTGTGTTTCTGAAGGGGATTTTTTCTTCATAAACAATTTCTCTTCTTTTTTTAGGACTCCATCAGAATAAACACAACATTCTTCACGTGGAAATTGGATAAAAAATTATTTTAATTCTCTTACAACTATTTTGCAACAATCCTGTATTACCTTAGTACTATAAAGTAGAGATTCAAAAAGATTAAGACAATGTTTTTTATAAAAGATACGCTTTCCACCAGTTGTTTGTTGCTATTTGAAAGGTCATACATGTGAGAACTTTTCACTATTGTAGAAAAAATAACAGGCGATTCCTGAGTCAATTAAAAAGGCTGAAAATATCACCACCTGAAGTAAACAAAAGAAAGTATACTTAAAAGTTACATACCTAATAAATACATAAATGTAACACTGACCTTTCATTACAGAACTTTTCTGCAAGGCAGCTGATTTTTGTTTTAAAACTTGCATTTTTTAATACCTGGGATTATTGCTGACTTTTTCTTTAAACACAGTTCACTGAATTGAGATTAATATACAAATTCTAGGGTAGACATGATAAAAAATTATTTTATACTTTTAACATTGCAGGCAAAGTTTAGTTTTCATGCAAATTACCTTGTTCTAATGCCACAGAGATACTGCATTCTCCTAACTGCCTACCTGCTTTGCTAAAAGTGAGTATCAATAGCTTCCATTACAAATGTTATTTTCAAGACACAAGAACTCCAGTATTTTGTAGTTTGTTTTGTTTGTTGTTTGTTGAACTCACACAAAGATCTAACTTTCAGGAAGAGTCATATCTGCAATTGATATGGAAGGGCACTACATTATTCTCTTCTTTCCAACTAAAATTGACAGCTTTTGATTGACAGCTTGCTGTCAGGTGGAGGAATGTCTCACCTATTAATATCCTATAAAAGATCAGAGGCAGCTATTTATCTCCTGCCAAAACTCTTTGAGGAGAATCATAACTGACTACCTTTACTGTGACCTTGAAAATGAAATGACAATACCAACTAGTAGGCAGGAGAGAAGTTTGACAATAACAGCTTAACTCCTGAACCACTTCAATAAACACCTCCTTCAGAAATGTATTCCCACTATCTTTTACACAGGCCAAACACGGAGAATCTCTGTTTCGAAAGATGTGAGATTTTTTTGTCCTCGTATGAATCACACAGTTTTTTTTTTAATTTATTGAGTATCCAGAGAGATTACACACATCTGTCATAAGATACTCTTCAGGGTGTTTTTAATGGATCTTGAAAACATCTGAAAGCATCCCATTGCTGGTGACTCCTCTGCATTGCAAGGTACCGGGTTCTTTTTTTTTATTGTGAGGAGTCATTATACTACTCAAGGATTCAGCTCAGGCTTGAGCTGTAAAACACAGCTTTAAAGTGGGTGAGAGAGCAATTAAAATTAATCTGACTTTGTGCTTCAAACACAAGTCTTTTAACTTTTTTCCTGCAAATCTGTTCCAAATGCTTGCTGCTTTGAAAAGTCCTTGGGCAATTGCTTCCTTTTCTGTGCACTGATGTAGCTCAG
Organism: Dasyornis broadbenti; assembly: GCA_013397935.1. Taxonomy (NCBI): domain Eukaryota; kingdom Metazoa; phylum Chordata; class Aves; order Passeriformes; family Dasyornithidae; genus Dasyornis; species Dasyornis broadbenti. Next base: position 2,889,869 of record VZRN01006015.1, read on the forward strand.
TTGACACATTGCACGAAAGGGATATCACCCAGAGGCGCCTGGACAAGCTCGAGAATTTGGCCCTTAAGAACTTCATAAATTTCAATGGGGACAAGTGCAAAAGCCTGTACCTGGGTCATGTCAATCCCAAGCACAAATGCAGGCTGGATGAAGAATGGATTGAGAGCAGACTTTAGAAGTACTTGGGGGTGTTGGTTGACAAGAAGCTCCACATTAGGTGCCAAAATATGCGTTTGCAGCTCAGAAAGCCAATCATATTCCGGGCTTCAACCAAAACAGTATGGCCAGCAGGTAATCCTTGAACACTTCCAGGGATGGGGCTCCTACAACTTCTCTACCTGTTCCAGTGCTTCACCACCCTCTGAGTAATGAATTTCTTCCTAACACCTAATCTAAACTAGCCTCCTTTCAGTTTAAAACCATCACCTGTCACTATCTGTCCTTATAAAAAGTCCCTCTCCCTCCTTTTATAAGCCCCCTTAATGTACTGCAAGGCTGCAATGAAGTCTCTCTTGCGCTTTCTCTTCTCCACGCTGAACAACCTCAGCTATTTCAGCCTGTCCTCATAGGAAAGGAGCTCCACCCCACTGATCATCTCCTTGACCCTCCTCTAGACCCACTCTAAAAGGTCCACATCTTTCTTGTGCTGAGCACCTCAGACCTAGACACGGTACTCTAGGTGAGATAACGTGTTGACATAAGCAGATGCAAACATAACTTTTCCTTCCCTGTAATTTTCCTTTTACTAAAAAAGTTCTTAGTCAGTATCTCTCCAGTGGATAAACCCATCAGTGCATAAATCCATCAGTGCATATTCCCCATGAGTGCCTCCTTTATTTCCAAATTAGATCACCAGTTAGACCGTGCTCTTTGTGACAGGACTGGCTGAATACACTTCATTAAACCTTCTTGTTCCTGCAGGAGGAAAAGGCAAACTTTGGCTTAGCTGAACCAAAGCAGGACTTTGTTCTACATGCTGGATTTTGTTTTGATCTGACTGCTAACAGTGCCAAAATTCTTGTTAGTCTGAATGAATCCAGGAATGAATGCTTCTGTCCTGCTCTTTTAAAAGACACACCTTCAAGTACAGGTGTGTCTTATTTTCAATTGTGATGGTGTCATATTTTCAGGTTTTTTTTTCAAAATCAGAAAGAGAACTCCAGACTACCTGGGGGTAACTTACCAGAAACAGAAAAGATGTTGAAAATGTAATGAGAGAGGGAAAAAATGTAAATATATAGACAATCTGATGCTTTCTAGTAGATATTAATAGTAGGATTTGTTACTACTATATCTGCATTTGTGAAATAATTCTTCCATGCCAATAGACAAGACACTTTGACCTCTCCAAATTCATGCCTTCATTGCTTCCTTTAGGTGCTTAAGGTATACAACTCATATATGTTTTTATTTCCTTTTTAAATAACCTTTTAGCTCCCCCTCCTAAAGAACATTTTCATAAGCATGGAAGGGGAAAAAAAAAGGCAATTTCTCATCTAGTACAAATTATTACTAAACCCTCTCATCCACAAAACTTTGGAGTCCAGTATACAGATCTACTTCTGTTTTAGAGGTGTTCCATTGACAATTAAGTCTGCCACTCATCACAGAACTAGTGAGGTCCCTAATCATTCTTAAATAATCTAAAGATTTAGTAAAGCCCTATATGAATTCACACCTTCTTCCTGTTATCTTTTTGTTTAAAAGGCACAATCAGAGGTCTGAGAGTAAAAGTGTGAAGATCCAGTAGAGTTGTACAGCTTATAAATTACTATCTTTTTTTAATACATGTGCACATATACATTATATGTATACACAGATACACAAACTCTTCTCTATAATTTTAATTTTGCAGTAAAATATAAGTATTCTTGTAGGATTCATAAAAACACTTGATTTCAGAACCCTAACTCCAGAATAACATGACAGCTGCCAGATCTTAAGACTTAGTGATATATGGAAAAACTCTAAACCACAGTCTCCTAGAGTAGGTGACAAAGAATCTGAATTGGTGTTGCAACAGTGTTTCAAGGACTAAAATATAACAGAAAAAGAGAAAATTTACAATTTATTAACTGTTATAATAAACTTTTGAAAATTATGCTTATGAAACATATGACTGGCAAAACTAGGCAAGAAAATTCTTCCAATTCACCTTCACCATAGCTTTTAAATATAAGCATGTTTCTATTTAAATACCATTTCCCAGAAACTAGATTTCATTGGGATTTTTAAAAATATTATTATTAATCGTTATCAGCTATAGAAATTTGTCAGAGAGGTATTGTCTATCACAGAGTGGTACTTTTGCGTTGTTAATTTTTGAAACATTAGAAACTGGACTCTGGCATTTAGCAAAATTGGATTTTCTGTGCAGCTGGTCATTAAAGGGCATGCTGGAGATGTATGAGTGACAACCATATTGAATTTAACATGAAATAATTAGCATCCATTTGACTTTCAAATATGCTGTAATACCATGAGAGCGTTTTGATAGGTTTACGATATGTAAACACACTTCCTCTTGGGAAAAAGCAATTAGAATCACCACACACTGAGCTGACCTGCCCACTTACAATTAGGGTAAGCAACTAAATTACTAGCTGTTTTCACACACCAGATCTGACACTTGTAATTGCATACATTCTTCTCCAGTGCCATTTTTTGGCATTGAATTTTATATTTGCTCTTTTTCAGTCTACTGAGGAGCAAGCAAAAATTGTAATACACATGCACTGGACTGTGGAAGATAAAATACAATACCACTTCTCCAAAAACACAGGCCAAAGTAACTACAACAGCACACGGCTACATGTTATGAAGAAATTATTAGACTTCAAAAATACAAATTCTAATGATTATATAGAAACACAGACCAATGTGTGCCAATGGCAGTCCAAGGTAGTAGTTCTGAAGACCCCTCTCCTTATTTTGCTAGGAATCAAAACCTCTATCATTTTGTGACCCCTGTGCCCAAACAGCCTCCAGCGATCACATCACCCACCAGTCTTTTTCTAGTCACAGAGAGCAGGTCCAGCAGGGCCCCTCCACAGGCTGGCGCACTATCTGTGTGAGGAAGTTTTCTCCACACATTCCAAGAATCACTTACACAGTTTCCTGTCCACTGCACTGCATTTCCAGAAGGTATCTGGTAAGCTCCCCCACATAAACAAAGCTCCTGGCCTTTATGTGAGACTTCTCCCAGATGCTTATAAAATATTTTGTCTGCCTCTTCATCCTGTCTAGGTGGTCCATAACATATTCCCACCATGGTGTCCATCTTGTTGGCCTATCCCAATTCTTACCCATAAACACGCAAACCTATCACCACCACCATTAAGCTCTGGATAATCAAAACACTTCTTAACATAAAGGGCTACTCCACCACCTCTCCTTCTTTGCCTATTCCTTCGAAGAATTTGATGTTTATACACGGTAAGAGATCATAAAACTGACAATATGACTGAGAAACAGCTAGAAAAGAGAATGTCTGGAAGTCCATCACCTGAACTTTAAAGAACTTGTAGAGGTAATATAGGCAATAGGTATAATAAACTTACATAGATACAACTTTTGGAATTACTAATAGATACAATTGGAATTACTAACATATATTCATATACATTGTCTATAAACAGCATAAAAAAAGATTTAGAGGAAATACCAGTGCTGTGGAAGAGTGGAGCTTCATCATACACTTATTGTAAAGATATTTAACCAACTAAAAGACACGTGATATCTCGTGATTTTTAGTTTGATGATTAAATCTGTATTCAGAACCAGAAAGCTTGAATTCTTGACATTTAGGACTGTTTGCACTGTGGTGTAACTGTGCACAAGGATTACCAGTGTCTTTGACCAAGTTTGCTACTTAATGTATCATCTAAAGAAACGGAGACTGTGGCAAATTGAATGTTCAAATGTGGCTAAAAGGCTGAAAGAACTGGAATGACAAGAATGCTGTCAAGCCACTGTGACTTCCAAAAACATTGTGGCCCTTCCCTTTTGCAACCTGATTGCCTCTTGGTGGCCGTTCACCTACAATGGCCAAAGTCAGCAGATTAGTCATCAAAGCAATGGTCTACTGGTGCTCTGGAGTTGACAGGTGTGAACTCTATAATGTCAGAACTAGCGTGTCAAAGCAAATATTGATTTTGTTGCTCACACTAATACATGGAACAGATCAGTTCAGTGAATATTAATCTAATTACTTGTATCCCCAGCAGCAAGGTTTATGGCCATATACTTTGCATGTGGATTCATTAAAGAGCACAGTTAAAATTACTCAAATGCCCTAATTACTTCTCAATACCATAACGTTTGGATAATCTCTAATTTAACAATGACTCTGAAGAGTCTGCGTTATCATTCTTACTGAAATTGCAGCACTCCTGTAACAAAGTTTGTTGTAAATTATGAATATGTGCTATTAACCTTGACTTCAATTCAACATCACTGTTTTCTGAAAACTACACTGACATTTGGGGCCAAGTGCCCAAATGATGTAAAGCCACTTACCTCTAGCTGGGTCATCAAAGCTGTACTGACTTAGATGACACGTTATTTTGCGAGCTCTCTACACTGGGGTCAGACAGCAACACTAAGCTACATGATAACACTGCGCACGTTACACACAATAATAAAGTTAAAAGTTACTAGTTTTCTACCATTTATTTCCATCTTGAACTCACTTATTTTGAGGTAACCATTTCATAGTCATTGCATTGAAATCAGTGATACATTCATAGATACTCAAAACACTGTTACTACAGGTACTTTATATACTTGTAAATAATGGAAGAATATACTAACATATAGTTAATGTGCTCAAGAGTCTTTTAAAATCTCCAAATGCTTGGTCCCTAAGCAAATAATCTCTCAACAATTTTCAAATGTGTTTATTCGTGCGTTTGTAATAAATAAAGTACTTCACTGTTAAATTAGTTACAATGTATCTGAGAAGGCATCTTTATCTCTGTTTCCATCGCCAAGAGGAGATAAAGATGGTTTAGATCATTTATAAATACTTATGAGAATGTTGGTTGTTGGGAAGACTTACTTAAGGAAATTTGTTATAAAAACAATTTTTTTCAGTATAATGTGTAGAGATGGCTACATCAAATATTCATAATGATAGAAATGATTAAAAAATTGCAGTATGAGATCAAGATTTTAGATAAACACTTTTTCTTGCTAACAGCTAGAAGTAGCTGCTGCATGCAGTTATTAAGTCTAGAAAATTTAGCCTCAGATTCTTTGGTACATGTTCTTATCCAGCAATGGCACCATATGCATGTATTGACAGTAACTAATGGTACATACTTTAAAGAATAGTAATATAGGGATATAGAATAGAAATTCAGAATAATAGTAATTCTGTATCTTCGAATATGATTTTACTTGATTTAGTATTTTAAAAAATGCTGCAGCCTGTGTCAAAAGTGGTTGAGAAAATTACTTACACATATTTTTTTCCAGAAGTTAATTATTTTTTTCTCCAAATATATTGATTTCTACTTTAGAATATACAAATGTATACTTTTATGACTTAATCCTATTAAGAGCCCTGTGATGACAATTATGGCAAAGCAGCTAACTTAGCAAAAATCAACAATTACTTAGGATGGTTTTGTAAATCCTACGTTTAAGTGGCCCAATGTGATGGCTATTAAAAACACTGTTTTCAAAACACCCATTTGTTTCACAGAATTACAGAATGGGTAAAGTTGGAAGGGACCACAGTGAGGTTATCTGGTCCAATCTCCCTGTTCAAGCAGGGTCATCCCAGACCACATGCCACAGGATTACGTCCAGACAGTTCTTAAATATCTCCAGCAAGGGAGACTCCAAAACCTCTCTGTGTGTTCCAGGGCACTGTTACCTGCACAATAAAGAAGTTCTTCCTCACATTCAGGTGGAACTTCCTGTGCATCAGTTTCTATCCATTGCCTCTTGCTCTGTTGCTTGGCATCACCGAGATGAGCCTGGTCCATCCTCTTGGCACCCTCCCTGCAGATACTTATGTACAGTGATGAGGTCCCCTTTCAGTTTTCTCTTTTTGAAGCAGAATAGGCCCAGCTCCCTCAGCCTTTCATCATAAAAGAGATGCTCCAGTCCCTTAATCATCCTAACTGCCTTCCACTGGACCCGCTCGAGGAGCTCCAAGTCTCTCCTGTCCTGAGGAGTCCAGAACTGAACACAGAACTCCAAGCCATGCCTCACCATGGCTGAGTAGATGGGTGGGGTCACATTCCTCATCCTGCTGGCAGTGCTCTTCCTAATGCCCTCCCAGGATCCCATTGTCCTTCTTGGCCACAAAGACACACTGCTGGCTCATGGACAGCTTTTTGTCCACCAGGAATCCCAGGTCCTTCTCCACAGACCTGTTTCCCAGCAGGTCAGCCCCCAGCTTGTACTGGTTCCTGAGGTTATTCTGTCCCAGGTGCAGAAGCCTGCACCCTAACATCTGAAAATCAAATATTTTCAAAATTACTGGCATAAAAGCAGAGGCATCTAAAATGCCAGTATCTTAAAAAAAATTGCCACATGAATGCCTTTTAATGGATGCATCAACTGAATGATGAAGAACATTTCTCCATTCTAGAAAAGTCATGGATTACAACTCTGCACTGTGCCTTCCCAGAATTAGGTCACACCACAAAAGATTTTCCCTATTTCAAGTTATATGAAATTCCTAAGAATGAAAGTCCTAAAAAAGTTGAAAATTTTTGAGAAAATTTTCTGAAGCATGTAAATAAAAATTTTCTGAAGCATGGTTTACTTTTTATAAAGAAATTATTTATATACCTGATAGAAACCAAATAGTCATTTCCACTAAAAAGATTCATTTCAGTCATCTTTTAAAGAAAAAAAAATTACAGTCACATACAATGATATCTTCCTTGTGCCCACCAGTTCACATTTTTTCCTAATTTTCAGAAGCATAGTCATTGTGAAATGCCAACATTAACTTATAACACAGTTAGAAACCTACCTTCCAATAAACTGCATGGCTTCTTTTGTCAATCTCTGAGTAAGGTTCTCATAGGACAGCGGCTGCTGGATAATCTGATGGTCCCTCATTAAGAAGCAGTTTAAGTGTCGAAAATGATAGAAGAAAAAAATCAAAACCACAAGTGAAATTGTGATTATTAGCAAGCAGTAACCCAATGCTTGGAAGGGTACTTTGAGGAGGCCAATGTAGTGCACTATCACCAAAGACACAAGGGTGATTCCAGTGATTTGGATTGGGATGACAAGGGCATTTTGAACCCCTTTTAAAAATACGCTGCCTTGACCAGGTTTGCAGTCTCTCAAATTGGTCACGGGAAGGCCATAAAAGTAATCAAATCCATGACTGAGGGGGTGGTGACAGAAGTCATTACTGCTTTCACAGTTCATCCCAAGATGCCACTTTCCTGCAAAGAGAGAAGAACAGGGATTATTTTTGTACTTAAATCATCAAGCTTACTTTTAATATGCATTATTCTAAACATGAAACCGCTACTATCTGACTGATATCCCCCTGCTCCCGGCATTTATTGTGTGGATCTCTATTTTCTATTTAAACTTTCTTTATGCCTTCATCAAAGATTTTATTTTCAGGTCTGCCTCTTCATCTCAGTTAGAAGAGGAGGCAGGGCTGCTGCTGAAGAACATTAAATTTTGAGTGGGCTAGCAGGTCACTGAAGAGCAACAGAGCCCTAACACATAGTTAACTTCAGAAATTAAGCCTTTGTGCATCTGTAGTTTTCATAAGAAAATAGTATTTTGTAGCAGCTACTGTTTGAAGAGGAAGAGTTAATATGGAATTACAAAACATGTTTTCTGAAGGTTTTCCAGCAAATAATTTGACAAGTTAAAAAAAAAAATAAGAAAAGAAGAAGAAAACAGTAACAAATAGAAAATAAAACAAGAATAGGGAAATTATTAAAGCATTTATTATTTAAATGATTGCAAAATCTCTGAAATTGCCAATCTCCCTCAAAATATGCATATATATAGTGAGGGTGATTATTTCGTATTTATGTATTTCATATATATAAATAAAAAGCAAACAACAGTAACGAGTAAATTGCAGTCAAATACTATCTCTCACAGCATTTTGTCCCACTAGGAAATCACTCTAATTCTGCAATAATGTTGGACACTGTCTGACACAGGAAACCACTGTGCCTGATTGGCATTATAGTAATATAATCTATATTCATGTTGATTACAGTAAGTATCTAGATAATTCATTCTATGACTCAGGTACAACCTCTTACCATATGCTTATGCATTGCTTAGCACAACAGACCTAATAGTTTGGTAGCTGTTATTTGAATTTGAATGCATAATTTAAAAAAATTTCAAATTCAGTTAAGTGTATTGTGATAGATTATGGATAGAGCTATGCTGTTGGCTCTCAGCGAGAAAATGTGTTGAATATTTAAAAAATCATGCTGACTTTGACAAAACAGATGATATACATTGCTGGGCCAAATTTTATTTATTTTTCTGAATCAAACACCTAAACATGACCAGCATAATTAAGGGGTTGTGATCGTAAGAAATAAATAAGAAAATCTGCAAACATAGTAAGTCTTCATTCCCATAACTTAGCTCATAGAAATTTGAAATACTTGTTCTAGAGACTTCAGGATACACATGGCAGAGAGTACAAAACAGAAAAAAAAGCATATAGAGAGTTTTCTCCTTTTCCAGACCATCCCAGCTTTTACCTATCTGTAAGAAAGAGTCCTGATTCAAACAGTCCTGAACATCTCCTCCTGCGTTTACAGAATAGCCTATTCATCCTGCACTTCTTCCTTTGGCAGTGACAAATGCAGGTACAGCAGTACCAAAGAGGGTGAACATGGGGATCAATTCTGCTTTTTTTAAATAGTACCTAGGAAATTATCTGGGTGTTGTTATTTTTCTGCCATGAACAACAGAACTGAGGTATAGGATGGGAATGTCATATGCCTAAGTTCATCTGTCAGCAAAGGTGGGGCAAAATAACACAGAAATCTTGAGTCTGAGTGCTTAGTTGAATCCAGTTCTCCTCGTACACCTCTTGATGGTCTTAAGTCAGAAATAATTTCTGTATATCATTCAAGAAGGTATAAAACATTTTCTGGTCTGCTTATGTGCCAGTGAAATGAAGGCCTCTACACTTTGTCATTCCATCAGAACTTTACCCTGTCAGATGGCCTCTCACCTGAGGTGGTATTTTGCTTTTGTTGAACAGAATGCTTCTTGTCACTATTTTTGACATGGTCCAGTGAAAATTATTGTCATAATTTAAAAAAACAGCAGTGCACTGTTGTACTGAAATTTCAGAAGTTATAATGGTGCATTAAAGTAAGGTTGGAACTCTGATTTTCATTCCCAGCATAAAAAGATGCAGATTTTTGAAAACAAATGCTTCAATTTTTCTCTTAGGTTTAGATTATTTCTTAATGGAATAATCATAAAGCTAGATGTGTAACAAAGTGAGAATGAAACAACTCTCATTAAGTTAAATAACTGATTTAAACGTAGAGGTTTATAGTCATGAATATAAATGATCTTCCAGCTTTAATTTTAATTTTTTTGCTGCTGTATGTTAGTCTCAATGTACCTATAATTCAATAAGAAAATATGAAAAAGAAACTCAAACATATTAAGTACGCCTACAAGGTTATTTATTAGGATACAGAGACTTTTTAAACTGGATCTCAACTACAAGCCAGGATAGAATAATCTTGCAATAACAAATTAGGACAGAAGAAAATATAGGTCCTATTTTTATCTAAAGGGCTTTAGCAAGCACAACAAATTGTTCAATGTCAAGATGAACTTGGGCCTCAGAAAAAGATTTGTTGAGAAGCAACTTAAGCCAAACAAAGCAGAGAGCAGGTTAGCAGGAAAAGCAACAGAAGCCCTGGTTCAAATTATATCGGCAGCTGTGACGGAATGACACAATTGCCATTCTCAAATGGCTGATGAGGTAGAAGGTTTTGATAGATCCTGCACTACTCTGAAAAAGCAAGAGATGACTGGGTCCACAATACATGTTTTGTTTCATTCCTTGTGACAATAACTCCTGCCTTGAGCTAGTGCTTGAACAGATTACTGTAATGTGCTTTAGATTCTGGGGCCCTTCTGAATCTGAGAGCAGTGCAAAATGCTCTCATCTCTTTGCCAAGTGATGCTTCATAGAATGGACACTTCACACAAGCATCATAAGCATTTCAGTAGATTCTACCAAGCTTTTGAGTGAAATTTATGCTGTTAATTGTAAATTATGAGTACCATAATAATTTGAGACCTAGGCTTTTTTCCCCTCTCTGTCAGCCACAATTATGATTTCTGCAGAATGAAAGCAATGCATTGAAAGGCAAGCGGAAATTAGAGGCAAGTCCTATTCAGCCAAGAAACTTCACTTGAAACTCAGTTTTTCAGAAATGAGAAACCTGAGGACACTACAGAAATCTATATTTCCCCTCTATTTTTCCTTCTGATAATGGAAAACAGAGCAATCTCAGGACTGCATTGTGTATAATGATATATTTCTTTTGTAATGATTTTGTGCTTTTCAGATAAATGGCAAGATGCAAGATATGAAGCAAGATGCAAAGAGAAATATTTTATATTCTTAAGGAAATATATTTATTTGAAGTACACAGCAAAATTTATAAAAATTATATGTGCATATGGTATTAACATGGCCCAATTTTAAGCTGTTGTATCCATAGACTCAGTCAATCTTGAATTGGACACCTTACTACTGTGATGTGTCCAAATATTACAATACTTCATTCTCGAGGAAATAAGTGCCAGTAACCAATTAGTATTTCAACTTTGGAGATAAGCTACATATGTGGATTTTAAACTTCTCTGGATGCCAACACCACACTGCATAGCAATACTGAGGAAAAATTAACTTTTACTCAAATACTATAATTGACTATAGCAGAAGTTAAAATAATATCTATCAAATTTAAATGGAATTTTTGCATTATGAATAGCTATTTCCAACAAAACCTCAGCATTTCTTCCTACTGGTGAAATATTATATATTCTATATACCTGCTTTTTTTGATAAAACTTGGTTTTGTTGCAGATCTGATTGTGTGTTTTCCTGACAGATCTATTGGTTGTCACTTTCTTTGTGTCACAAGGGAAAACAATGAGGTAGAAAAGCGTACACATAAAGTAGATTTATAGCTAAAATATATTTTGGGACATATCAAACAAAAGGAAGCATATATTCAGAGGAAAAAGAATAAAAAAAAAAAGAAACAAAAATGCATTTTGGGAAGAAAAATAATGTCCTTAGAGAGGAGATTGGCAAAAAATAATAGAAATGCCACTACTGGCTTGAGGAACTGAAAGGCTTCAAATTACCCTTATGCCAATCCATCACTGGTGCAGGATTTGACAATTAATTGTTTGGGAACTGCTGAGTTAGACTGAACCAAGCAAAGACTTCCTGACCTAGGTCAATATGATGTGATAAGAATACCAGCAAAAGCAGAAAATAGACTGGTTGCAAATCAGACTGCCTATCTAGTCTTCAAATCTACATAATTTTTCTTTTTGTCATTTACATATGCTTTATCTCTAATTTTAATGCACTTCTTGATTTTTGGACACCTTCATTATACCATAAGGATATGGTAATATTACATTTTATGGTCTCACAGCTATCACTCAGGCCATTTTTAAGAATTGTTCATTAAGCATCATGGAGATAACTTCTGGAGATCTAAGTGGCAAGCTGTCATGTTGCAGTGGAAGTAGTTAAAAAAAGAATATTAACTAGGTCAGCCCCAGAAAATAAGTTGTATTACCATACTTGTTACAAACAGAAAAAAACAGTCTTTAATTGAATATGGAGCAATAGGAATTAAGTCCACAAGGAACATGACAAATTATGAATGGCTTTTTTGTACTATGGTTCTAATATACCTACACCAAATAAACTTCTGATAAGAATTCCTGGTTTTCTATTTTGATTCTGTCACCATGGTATTTTATGCTTTATAAGACTGGGGTATAGCTAAGTAGGATTTTTAGTTAGGAATACTGACACGGGTTTATCTACATAATATTTTTTGAACAGTGGTGTAAATTGTTAGCCTTGCTAAACAGCCTGGGTTTTTTAAACAAAAATTACTCTCAAAATTGCAAGTTTCTGTTTCATTTAAAACTCAGATTGCATGCATCTCTCATCTAAATTAATTTAGTAATATTCCAGTATGAGGTTCTCTACACAACTATTCCCTGGCAATTCCAGTACAGAAATACATTATGTAATACGAGTTGAACTTCACAAGAATCTTCTAAAATATAAGCAGTGTGGAATAAGTCAGTAGTCAAATTAAGAAAAAAAAAATCAGAAATCTTTAATGACATTAATTCTAATACTATTTAATATTCACCTAGTGTGAGTCCCTTTGCCCATCACTGGATATATATGCTGCAATTAGTTGTCTGACCTGTCTTTATAGTGAGAGAGAAATATATTTTTATATTAAACCTACCAAAGAATATAAAACATTTCCTAGAAATGCCCATTTCTGTCTGATGACTAAGAAGAGAATCCAGACAGCTAGCCCAGGTACAAAATTATTTATCTTATGGGTATTTGCAAACCAGTGAAATAAAAACCACCACTGTGATGACTTGTACCCTGCAATCAATCCCTCATTGTCCCTCTGATGTAAACAAACTCCTGTTTACACCGAAAACTTTTCAAGAACTTGACTAATTTCCAGTTTGTTCATCATGTTTCTTCAGTACCTTGCAAAATGAGACTGTAACTACTTAAGTTGAATTAGACATTCTTACCTGACTAGTGTTCCACATAGGCATGGGAATGTGCTCAGCTTTGTTCCAGAAAAACAAATTCATTATGCTGTGGGGGGAGAAAAGCTTAATGCAGGCCCTTAAAAGCCTCTATGGGAAGCTAAAGTTCTTTTTATTGAAATGAAAGAAAATAGTGCTGCGCATGTCTGCAATTTTACCTATTAGAGCTGTTGCATAACCTTTCTGTTTCAGGACTTTGGAGAAAGTTATTTCTTCGGAAGGAAGTCCCCCAGAAGAGGCAGCAAATAAGAAGACACCAACTCGTGAGAAGGCAGCCATTCCTAAATACAATGAAAACGAATTAGATGTGGAAAATACAAAGAAACCATTTCCATTCATTAGTTCTGCATGCATTTTTTTCCTTTAGGTGGTATCACTCAAATGACATATTACAATCAGACATTAAATGTTGCAAGTGGAAGATACAATCATCTATTTCGCTGAGTGAGGTCTTTTCTGAATTGAGCCCTGAAACTGAGACATGGAGAAAAACTTTCTCTGCTTATAACCATGGGGCCAGCCATCATATAAACTTCAGCCCCTTCTGTAGATTTTCTAAGGTATAGCAAAAGTTTAAAAAGTTGAGCTTGCATAGTATATTTTTCTTGTACAGGAAATGAAGGGAGGAAATGAAGCTGAGGACTAAGTGAGATCATTCCCAAGTTCTACTCTTAGAATTTCCACTTTCCTCATATGCAGTTTTCTACAAGCCTTTAAAGTTTTTTGAGAGAAGCCACATTGAAATAGGGCAGTCTTACAGCTGGGCATGTAAATATGAGGTCAAAAAGAGCAAGAGAGAATCTGATTCTGTAAATCGAGTGGCTTGGGCTGTCAGCATTGATGGAGATGCCTCCAGTGGCACGAGGACACATCACCCAATGCATGCAGCGTGAGTGCACTAAATGAGCATCAGGTACTGGCTAACAAGAGAACATCTAAATAAGGCACAGTAATTTCTATATACTAAGAGTCTGAGGAACACAAATGAGCTTATAAACTGCTCTCAGGATGAGGAACTTGAAAGCTCAGGTTCATGAAAATTAGATTACTAGGATTCCAGATGAGAGCTGGCACTGAAAATAGACAGTATGAACAGATAATATCTATGCAAATCTGTGCAGATGTATCTTCAGGAAGTCTAAATTATGCAACTGGATGATTATAGTGCCCAAGTTACATGACTGATGTAGACAACCAGAATCCTCCCTCAGGTATGCCTTGTGGTTACATGAGAAACAGACTCGTTAGACTGGTTTATTATAGAGAGCTCAACGTACCATTCAAATGCTGACTTCAGTTTTCACCCCAGATAGTTTTGCTGATCAACACTTCAGATAGTTGTAGTCATATATTTATCTATATCTTATTTATTTTTATGTATTTCAAGCTCTTGTAACTGAAATCAGTGTAATTCCCTTAAGTTATCAGAATGAAATTACAGCAGCATTATTTTCTTTTTTTTCATCATTACTTTCTCTGAATTTGTGTATCATCCAATACTGCATTTTGGAATCTTTTACTTCAGCTCTATTAGCAGAAGTTTTATATTTCTAACATTTTTTCCACATCATGATTCTAGTGTCTTCTATAATAACCCTTTACTAGTTCTTCATCGATATTTGGAAACAATTCATATTTAGAAATCTTGTCATTTAAGTAAGACAAAGTTCAGTTTTTCTACCTGCATGGAAATGATTAGGTATGTCTGAGAGCTGATCAGTGAAGAAAAGAATTAGTTCAAGTGCTAATTTTTCAGAAAGAAGAACAAGGATCATAATAGAGAGTGACCTGTGGCTTTACCTACAGTAAATATTAATAGCAATATATCTGTGACAGGTATATAGAATTTTCCTTCGCAGATGAATGAAATGGAAAATTTAGCAAGTTATATTAGCTGGCACTTTTGCAGAAGCTTGTTACTTGATTTGAATGAACATGAACATATCAAGTAGGCTCCAGAGTCTTGCTTTGCTTTCATTCCCAGAAGCAAGGACAGGATGTTTTATCGCTAATGAACAAGTGATCTGATTAATGTATAATGATCCTTGCTAAAAATGATGTTAAGGGAATGTTAAAGTTGCATGGCTAAGCACTGAGAGGCTCAGTCCCAGCACACTAAAATAAACAGACTAGATCTTCATTGACTCAAATAGGCTTTGGATAAGGTACTTTAGAAGAAAGAGAAATTAAATGCATGTATTCACAGCATACTTAACACTGTGTATGGGTAGATATGGAACATAAACACTTAAAATAGATGAGAGATTTTCTGGTCTCTTCTCTGTTTTAAGGGCAACTTGAATACCGTAATGAACTGTCCTGCCCCTACCTCACCCTGCAAAAGTAAGAAAACCAAAACTAAAACACAAATCCAACAATTTGTCAGAACAAAAAGGTTTTGCAAAAATAGAAATGTCTGAGCAGAAGTATTTCCACTGGGTTATTCTACTGAGTCTTTCTAGATGCACTTCCACTGAGTCTTCTAGATCTTCTGTGATCTTCAATACCTGGGCTGCCCATCAACATAATGGGAGCAGCCTGAATGCAACTGTGGAGGTAGGCAAAGAGCCTGGGGTCATTGAACAGTGGAGGAAGTTCACAGAATCGCAGAGAATCACAGCATATGCTTAGTCGGAAGGGACCTACAAGGATCATCGAGTCCAGCATCCAGCCCTGCATAGGACATCCCCAAGAGTCATACCATGTGCCCCAGAGTGTTGTCCAAACACTTCCTGAACTCTGGTAGGCTTGGTGCTGTGACCAATTCCTTGCGGAGCCTGTTCCAGTGCCCAACCACCCTCTGGGGGAAGAAACTCTCCCTAACATCCAACCTAAACCTCCCTGATGCAACTTCGAGCCATTCCTCAGGTGCTGTCACTGATCACCACAGAGAAGAGATCAGTGGCTGTCCCTCCTCTTTCCCTCATGAGAAAGCTGTAACTGCAGTGAGGTCTCCCCTTAGTCTCCTCCACCCTGAACAGACCAAGTGACCTCAGCTGCTCCTCATACGCTTCCCCTCAAGGCCCTTCCTTCACCGTCTTCATTGCCCTCCTTTGGACACTCACTAATAGTTTCATGTTTTCCTTATATTGTGGCACCCAAAGCTGCCCCCTGCACTTGAGGTGAGGCTGCCCCAGTGCAGAGCAGAGTGGGACAATCCCCTCCCTTGCCCGGCTGGCGATGCTGTGCCTGATGAAGCCCAGGACATGGTTGGCGTTAAGTAACCCCAGACAGATTGTTTTGTCAGTTATTTAAACAAAAAAACCCTATTTACTACTAAAAAAAAAACTTTATCTTTGTGTCAACTTCTTTGAAATGTGAAGATTTCCCATATATATGAAATATTTCAAATGTAGACCAACTCCACTGAACTTGATCAGTCACTGAAAGGATTGATCATTTATCATTACTTTACCTGGTAATGATAAACAAATCAAGAAAGGCCAGACAAAAAACCTGCATACGGTTTGTTGTAAATAAAATATTATATATAAATAAAGTAATGGGATTTTACCTGATCTTATAGGATATCTCCCTGTCAGGAAAGCTGCCCTGCTTGGAGTACAAAGTGGGGATGCTGCTATATGCTGAGTAAGTGTCACTCCTTCCTCTGCTAGCCTGTCAATATTAGGGGTTCTAGAAAAACACAAGCAGGTGAAAAAAATACACAAAGATGAATATTTGGATATGGGTGTGGTAAGATCAAGACATCTGAGGCAAGAACTATCAGGAAAACCCAGTTAAAATGTTCTGTATGTAAATTATCAAAACCATGGTGGAGTTGCCATTCCAAATACTATCATGTCAAATATCTTTATGCTAGGCATCAACACTGAGCTGAGACACTGTGTGACATTGTGACAAAAATCTTTTTCCCCATTTTTGTTTATTCTTCGTAGCCAGTGCTAAACTGCAACATCTGGACATACAGTATTGCAACCCTTTTTAATGTGTTGCTTGACCAGAACTGCAATCTTACAACCTTTCTGCTTTGGTAATGAGGGCAAGAGAGACTGGAGAAAGGTTGTGCTTCCTTACTGCCTACTTGGTGTCTCTTCTGTCTCTCCCCAGCAAAAGCTTTCTGGGGTAGGGCTAATGTTGTATGGTGCTATCAGCTATTGGAAGAGATTCAAATGATTATGACTCTGTGCCATGCTCTATATTAACAATACCTACATGTCTGACATGATTATCTCTGCAGTATTAGACCCAGGGGCACAACTAAGCTTCCATATCTGTATGGGAAGCTTGTCTGTGACCTGGCTCATCATGCAGATTAGAACTGGTTCCTGTAGGAAGAAGTCCTGTGGCCTTGGTTCTACAGATAAAAATTACTGATGCAGACTGGCCAGGAGCTGCAGCATGCTCTAATAGCTCTCTGACCCTGGAGATTAATGACCATGACCTCAAGGCACACTAGTGCTCCCATCATCTAAGTTTGAATAGTCAGAAACATTAATTTTCCAATGGACTTATTTTCTATCTGTAATGTCACCTACTGATAACAATCAGTAAGATGAAAATTTTTCATATTCCAAAAATCTAATTCTGAATTCTCCCAGCAGAGAATATAGATCCTGGAGTCATTCTGGTGCCTGTGCGGGGTGTGATCCAGGCATTCGTGTTGTATCTATTTTTCCCTGTTTAAAAGCAGAAACTGTAACTTGATTTTTTTTTTTTTTTTTCTTTTTGAGTTATGAAAAGATTTTACTTCTAACTAATATCAGCAGGAACAAGAGCATTTAACATTCGGCAGAACAGTGCTTTTAGTCTGAATGTTTTATTTAACTTTGCCAAAGACTCCGCACCACTGAAACACAATGGCCAGATATCACTTGCTCTGTTTACCAACCATCACATCTAAGCTGTTAGCAAGAAACATCCTGGGACACACTGATATATTATTCAATTAACATTATTCAATTATTTAATTAACATTTGTTTTCATTAATATATTGACTACTGTATAAAGATAAATTAAGGAAAAACATCAGCTCTTTATTTCCAATTAGTTAACAACAAGCCTGTCCCAAATCAAGACTGCTTCAAGATATGTTTAATTCATAGTACTCGCATCATGTATATTTTAGAAGAAAATTGTAGATTACACTTTAGGTCTCTAGAGCTAAATAGATTGAGTTGGTTACTCAATCCTCTGTTACTCAATCCTCTGTTTATAATGCAACTTTTCAGCAAGATAAATGCATTAGTTAAATCTTTGGCAAAAAAAAAAAAAAAAAAAAAAATTGAATATTCTAATCTCTGGAAAAGTTATTAACTTTGGTTACTCATAAAAAACATAATCAAATCTCTGAATGTTCTGGCATTTTTAACTTTACAAACCCATTGAAAAACTAAATACAAAGCTATGTCTCTGCCAAATTATCATCCTACCTTAAGGTTCTGTTCCCGTAACATCCCAGGTCTCCAATACCAAGATCATCAGCCATCAGTAAAATGATATTGGGATTTGAAACACTGTGTGTTTTGACACTGTTTATGGCACACTGGCAAATTATTAGAAGCAAAAGGAGCCCCATCTTCTTCCTGCTGTGTAAGAATAAGTGGAAAATATAATAAATAGACACTTCTATAAAAAAAATGACGGTTAATCTAATTTATTCTTACTATTACCCTTTGCATAGTAAAAGAAAAAAAGAAAGGTTGCATATTTTTATTTGGCTTTTTTTTTCTAGAGTTTTTTTGAAACTTTTTCTCTCTCATGCTTCTTTAAAATAAAACTGCATTTCTTAGTATATGTCTAATTTTTCCTTCCACTCTTTTACACAGATGAAGCATTTAAATAAAGACAAATAAAGAACTAGGAAGAACCTCAGTGGCAATTTTGCATACACACATGCATTATACAGCAATAAATCATAAGAGCTAGCAATGTTTGGGTTTGGGGTTTTTTTGTTTTTTGGTTTTTTGTTGTTTGTTTGTTTGTTTGTTTTTCAGGGGTTTTTTGTTTGTTGGTTTGGTTTGGTTTGGTTTGGTTTTTTTGTTTTTTTCTAGGTGCAAATGTGATTTGAGGAACACAGAATCTGAAATCATTTAGGACCAAAACCTCTAAGGCTCATTGCAGAAAAAAATGTTAATTAATTCCACTAATTAAGTAAATGACTGAATTTTTCTTCAACAATGGGGAAAAAAAATCCAGCTGAAGTTTCTGGAAAGACATAAATATTATGGAATAGAGGTTGAAGAGATGCACTGTGAAATTATTGTAAGGAATGTTTAAGAAAAGGCTCTTCACAAATATATTTAATATCAGGGTCTATAGCAAAATCAAGTAAAATTATTTGATATTATATCACAATAGTCTATAAACAATGCTCATGCCATATCCAACCTAAAACAGGAAGAAGGATGTATTGTGCACAATACAACATACCATTATATGCTTTTATAGTAAAAAGCAGAGTATTTGCAGATGTACATGCTATGAATGCTATTTCACCTAAAGCAGAACTTGCCATGTCTCTGTTTTAAACTGCACTGACTGGGCCCTGGCTGAAACTGAGTGCCTGCAGGCTGTAATGAACTGTGCCAGGCATACACATCAAAAAGAACAGAGACTCTTTTTTGTCTCTAGTAAGACTCCTATCTTTTCTGGATGCAGGCAGCCTTTTTCAGATGCAGGTGAGGCATGAGTCACACCTAAACTCTGCATTATTCTGGGACAAGAAGTAAAGTGGAAGAAACCAGACTAATGCAGAAATTTGAAAGTGAAAGAGTAGAAGAAGGAAATAGAGACAATACTTTCCAGAGAGAATGGGGACAGCAGGTCAAGAAAGAAAAATCTTGAAAATCAATGAGTTATGGTAGATAAAACTAACTGGAGAGAAGATAAAGAACTCAGAACTGGAAGACCTGGTACAAAGAGACTAGACATCAAGGGAGACATTCACAAATCAGTGAGGTGGGTGAAAGTATTTGTAGAGAAGACAAAATAGGTAGAACTAGAAGAGCTTATTCTGACTTGAAAAACAGGAATGGAAGTTGAGAACCAGCTGGAAGGAGAATTGCAGACAGAAATGGGGAGAAATGGTAGAGGATTAAAAAACTGGAAGAAATGACAGTGAATAGGAAAACAAAACTGAGGAACTGAGGTGAGAGAACTGGGAGTGTCTCGGAGGAAAGAGCTGAGGAGTTATGATTAAGGTCAATGAAAAGAACTGATTGCAAAGAACTTGAAAAGATAAGATTTGGGACTAACATAAGTGAGAAGAGATCAAAATAGTAGGGATCAACCAACACAGACTGGGACTTCTGATTCCCAAATTCATTATTGCCATTCTGTCAGAAAGTATAGGTGCACAGAGGGCTTTAACTCTTTTACTGCTTGTTCACATACAGACAAAACACTAGTAAGTATATTAGCTATTTTTTGCTGCTTAAGGTACACTTTATAAACACTTCGGTGATAATAGTTCTCGCTTAGACTTCAGCCAGCAGCATCTAAAGATCTCAGCCTTATTAGTGCAGTATATCGTTATCTTATTTGTCCTATGGGAAGCAATCTACTTCATTTCAGACATGGAAAATAAATACACAAACTATAAGACTAAAACAATAAATGCATTTCTGCATAGGATGCATTTAACTCATCCTTCATCACATAACCATACTAATGAAGCTGTGTAGCGCCTACCGTGGCACAGACTTACCTGTCTTGCCTGAAAGGATAAACAAACATGATTTGCTTCCCATGCATTGCAAGAGAATAATTAACACACAAATTGACCCAAGAGGACAGGATGTTGTCACATCTTATGTTCCTACTCCACTATTCAGACTGCAAAGGCCTCAAAGGCCAGTTTGCAATGGGCATGTTGAAAAACAGGATACTATATGTCAGTGACATTATACAGAGTGTTGTTTGGATGCTTGCAAAACCTGCAGAAGGTAGCCTCATTTATTACCTCCATTTCTTATTTTGTAATTCAGCCAAAAGCAGTGTTCCTGAAAGTTGTCTCTGATACAATACTGCTGGATACTTCTCCACTCTGAAGGAGTATCTGTAGATACTCTCACACATTGAGCTATTTGCCTTCATCTTCATGTCCCTGAAGTGAAATCAACAAGGAAACAGGAAAAAAAAATAATCCCAACAATTATCATTTCTCTGGTGTACTCTCTCTGCAGCAGATTTTCATGTGTCTTGAAAGGATGTGCATGGAAAGCAAGGAAAATCAGATGGATGAAATTGAGTGGAACAGACAACAGCAAAGAAATTCAAAGGCGCTAAAAAGGAAGGACATGAGAAGAATGAAGCTCTAAGAATGCTGAGGGCTGCCTGTATTACACCAGAGTTTGTCCTGGTGAAAACACAGGCATGTGCAGACCTAACATGAAAATGGTAACACCAAATCAGATGAAGCTTCCAGCTAATTAATGTTTCCTTACTGTCCAAAGTCAATTCAAACACTTAAGAAAAGATAGCAAAAAAAACTTGGCAAAAAATTATTTTACTAACACACGCTTCTAGCCTTTGGCACTCAGCATAAAAGGTATTTTGGACAGGAGAACATTCTAATGAATATCTTTCCATGTATCTTTTAAACTTCATGGATTTGTTATAGTCTATTTTGAATCAATTAACTTTCGTTTAGTTTGATTTTTTGCATTGAACCGATTTGATTTTATTTTTTTACTTCCATTACACTCTTTAGATATTCCTTCAATAGGTGTCAGCTTTGAAGGCTTGTGTTTTACATTCATGTGGCAACATTTTTCCTTCTTTTTTGCATGTAGGGCACGTAACTGCAAGTTTTAACCTCTGCTTCACTGTCCCTGTGATATAAAATAATGAAGAGTAGCTTCTTCCTTTCCAAGGTGGCTGCTAAGTTAAATAGATTCAAGAGGTGCTTAATTTCCTATAACAGCCATATAAGAATTTGTATTTCATATCCTATTTCAATCTACAATACTTTAATCACTGTATATGAGCCTAAAGACATGCATACATACACACACAGATGTGTCAACATGCACATACCATGTATGTGGGGGCATATACACATGTCCTACTTTTTCTACATATCTTCAAATTGTATTTTTGGGATTCTAATACCTATTTTCTATTAGCATTAAAAAACCTCCAAGGTATAAGTATTTAAGAATAAACGAATGAAAGAAAAGTCCCAAAGAGATACAATGCATTATTTCTTGATATTTCATTAGCATTTATCAAACACTGGTTTTAGGTTTTAGTTTTCTTCATTTAAAAATGCTCAAATGATCAAAGAGTAGTCTTTTTTTTTTTTTTTTTCCCATTAGGATAATTGACTCAAGATATGGCTGTCGTAGAATCATAGAACATCCTAAGCTGGAAGTGACCTACACGGGTAATCAAAGTCCATCTTCTGGCCATGCACAGGCCATCCCCAAGAGTCACAGCATGTGCCCCAGAGTATTGTCCAAACACTTCCTGAACTCTGGCAGGCTTGGTACTGTGACCACTTCTCTGGGGAGCCTGTTCCAACCACCCTCTGGGGGAAGAAACTTTCCCTAACATCCAACCTAAACCTCCCCTGACACAACTTCAGGCCATTCCTCAGGTCCTGTCACTGGTCACCACAGAGAAGAGATCAGTGGCTGCCTTTCCTCTTTCCTTCACAAGGAAGGTGTAACTGCAATGAGGCCTCCCCTCAGTCTCCTCTTCTCCAGGCTGAACAGACTAAGTGACCTCAGCCGCTCCTCATACGCTGCCCCTCAAGGCCCTTCACCATCTTGTTGCCATTATTTGGACACTATCTAATAGTTTCATGTCTCTCTTATATTGTGGCACACCAGCTCTCGAGGTGAGGCCACCTTAGTACAGATCAGAGCAGGGCAATTCCCTCCCTGGCCCGGCTGACGAAGCTGTGCCTGATGTCCCCAGGACAGGGTTGGCCCTCCTGGCTGCCAGGGCACTGCTGACTCATGCTCAACTTGCCATCGACCAGGACCCCCAGGTCCCTTTCCATGGCACTGCTTTCCAGCATCTCATTCCCCAGTCTGTACATCCAGGGGTTCCCCACCCCAGGTGCAGAATCTGGCATCTGCCCTTGTCGAACTTCATGTGGTTGATAATCTCCCAGGCCTCTAATTTGTCAAGGTCTTTCTGCAAGGCCTCTCTGCCTTTGAGGGAGTGAACAGCTCCTTCCAATTTAGCATCACTGGCAACCTTACTCAGTATACTTTCCAGTCCTGCATTGTTTATGAAGATGTTGAAGAGCACTGGGTCTAAGACAGAGCCTTGTGGAGCCCCACCAGTGACAGGTCGCCAGTCTGATGTTACCCCACTCCCTGTAACCCTTTGCACCTGACCCATCAGCCAGTTGCTCACCCGTCTCGTGTTTATCCAGCTGTGTGCTCGATAATCCTTATCTGACTACTAAAGACACATGCGTCTTTACAAGAACAATTATATGAAAGTTTCAAACATCTCCTCCCTACTGAATCATCTCAGCATTTTTATTAAGTTTGATTAGGCAGTTTATCTGTAAACTACTCTTTTAATCTAACAGAACCCTTTGAGAAAATGCTTAATATACTTTATCCTTGAAAGTATAGTGTTTTCTGATGAAATAAGCAACATTTAAATATATTGACCTCATTAAAAAATGCTGTGCTATCCTTAAGCAGTATGCAAAAAAAGAAAAATAATTACCTTGCTTAACTGAATGTTAGAACTCCAAAAATTTCTCTAAGAGTCATAAAAATCATAGTGTAAACATACTAGAGGCAACTCTGCCTTCCATAAAATTCTGTGAAGAGAAAATTCTTCAACTTAGTGAGAAACAAAAAAAAAAGAGTAAGCTTTCGAATTTTAAGAAATGGCAAAGTATTATTATATACTATTAATAATTTTCTAGTATCAGTTTAAGATTTGGTAAAATTTCTCAATTAATTCCTCTCTTACAAGTCAGTAATATCTGTTGAATTTTTGATGTCATATGATTGCTTTACTGAAATTTTTCATCATATTTCAGTATGCATCTTAGGTAACTATGCATATATATGAAAATCTGTACTTCATTTATTACAAGTTGTCTCACTGCAAGAAAGAAATTTCACTTAACATAAGCTGGGAAAAACATCAGAACAAATAATCATCAGAACAAATAATTTTCTTATTTAAGTGCAATTAAGTTTTGGATCTGAATTAAACAGAGATGAAGCCACAGAGCCCCTATCAGATCTAAGTTTAGTTTAGGTATTTTTTTAAATGATCTCTCAAGAATTTTCTACTTTTGTCTCAACTAAGTTACAGAACTTAACAGCAGTATTAATAAATAATAAACATTACTTCTGGTAGCAAATTATAACCTGAATGGAATAAAATATAATCTTTTGTGATATAATGTCATTATTTTCTTTTATTTTTAATAAAAATCCTATACAATTAGATACACATATTAGAGTACATACATTTTTATGTGGCTACTGTTTCACAATATTCCCCATCAGCCAAACCCTCATTAAAAAGTTGATTTTGATTACAGGCTTTGGTCAGCAACATAAGAGAGATCCTCGAGACAAAAGAGGTAGCCATCTCATTTGCCAATTATGCACCATCCTGAGAAAGACAAATCTTAAAAAAAAAAAAAAAAAAGGCAGCAAGCCAATCATGAGTAACTAATTGCTAGTGACTATGTCATATCACTTCCTGGAGATCAGATATAAGTATTCAAAACAAATAAAAGAAATTTTCCTTACATACTTTGAGGGCTTAGCTAAACTCATCCATGATATTTAGCTTACTTAATAGTTTTGAAAGATGTGGAGTCAGGGTTTTTTTAATATACACAGACGTTGACTGAAACGTCTATTTTTGATACTGCCTTTCTCAAGAGTGTCAAATGGACATGAAGAACTTATGTGCCTGAAATTTTGCACTTTAGTGTTATGCACGCAGATAAGGACTCTACAGCTCTGCAAGACTTTGACTCTTACATGTGGAATTAACAAGAGAGTTTAGTTGCATCCATTTGAACTGGCCAACATAGAAACCATAGCTTCATCTCACTGATTGGCTACAAACTCTTCATCTTTGCCTAACTACAGTCAAACTAGTCTCCTTTGAGTTTCTATTCATCTTCAAAGTAGTATTTTAAAAAATGTTTAAATAAAAGTTCTAATTACACATCATATTGGACTAAAACACTCAACTCCACCAACACACTGCCTTCACAGGGATAGTGCACAGATCTGAAGGTTGGTATATAAGTCCTGCTATAAGTAATTAATGGGACAGTAACACAAATAACCAATCACTTAAAACTGAATTTTATTTTTCCTTCAATTTGAAAACAGTTTCTAAACCATTTTCACTGAAATGCTAGCCTTTGAATGCCTATCAGGGAAAACCATGACACTTAAACAGAAAAAAAGCCCAAACAACTCAACTGCCACCAAAACTCACCTCTCTCCCCTGAGTTATTCACTGGACTCTTCTGGAGTCTGTCAAGATCAAAGCTTTGGACTTTACAACATTATATTCCTCTACCTACAAGCTTTACCTACAGTCACTTTTCTAGATAGAGTGGTTTACGAGAAGAAAATGCAGGGAAATGGCCAGTTAATGCTTCTTTGCTACATAAAGCTAGCAAGTAACACATCAATAAAATGACCCAGTATGTTATGCTATTTCCAAAATGATGCTTCATTTAAAGAGAAAAGTCATTTGAATTAGTTTGTTCTCAACGTGTTATCATTTTTATACCGGTTCTATTGCTATTTATACTTTTCATTATGATAACACTTAAGGACTCTCAATAATGCTGATTGTACCAGACAGAAAAATTAGGAAAATGCTGAATTCAACCATTACTGATTTTACCTATGTAGAATTTAAGTACCTATATGGCCCATAGCAAATAAGCACTTAGGATGCAAACCAATCCATTTGAATTTAATCATCTTTAAGTTAGGTACATAGTCTGAGCTAATTATCTAAACTTTCTTTCTAATTAATAGGAAGATATAGACACCTTAAGAGTTTCTTCTTAAGACTGGCATAATGAAATGTTGGAAGGGATGCTCATGACCTTTTTCCACAGACTAGAAAGCCTAAACACCTAGTTTAGACTAGATTTATACAAAAGGAAAAATTACATTAAATAAATCTCACCCCGATGATGGGTTGCCTGTATGTGCTCAGCATAAAATATGAAAAAAACCCCTTTTTGTAATAAACAAACATGAAGTTTTTCAATTAGTATGATGTGCTCTACCAACTTTGCTTGTGTAAGTTTCTTACTCTGTGAGCAGTAATTCCACTGAAATCTAAGAACTAGGGACAATTCCTCATGAGAATTAGTTGCAAAATTTTTCTCCAAGGGATGCATTTAAGTATTTTTCCTTTCCACACTGTATAGCAATCTGATGAATATTCCATCTTAAATATTTTATTCTTTAATCACTCTAAAACAAAAGAGATAATAGTGATCCATTCAACAGAAAATGATTATTTTATAGGAATATTGGTAATTCTCTAACTGAAGTCAGCTATAGCCATCATGTATTAAGGTTACAGTCACAAGTCTGATTGGAAAAATAAACTTTATTTTGATGTAGTTCTGAAAGAACAGAATTTATTCAAGCCGGATAATACATCAAGGAAGCTCTTGTCAGAGGTGACCAGTCAACAGACTGTGAGCTCAGCCCATCTACTCCCTGCTTACTTTTCTATGCACACACAAGGCAACCAAAAGAGACTGTGACCGGCCAGTCGTAGCTGGAAAGTATCAGGATCTAGTGACAGTTCTTGTCACAGAAGAAAAAACATTTCCATTCCTGATATATCATAAGAAAAAGTCTGTTACTGTCCATGGGCACTGTTCAGCAATTCACATGGATAGCCAACGTTTTGGTCATGTCACTACTCACATAGACAAGTATCGTACATGTTCTCCTGACCCCCATCACACCATGGGAAATCCATTCATTCTAATCATGGAACAGTGATGCACATGCTTGTCCTATCACATAAGAAGGAGAACAAATAGGTTGTTTAGGCAGCAGTGGGGCTCCAGGTGATGCCTTTGTGAGGACAGACCAGGGGTTGCTCTGTGCTGAACACAATCAGTTCCAGACAGCTCTGCACTGGACCCACTGTGAGTCACAGCAGAGCCCATCAGCCAAGCTGGTGGCACCTTATGGAAACATATTTAAGAAAGGGCAAAAATATTGGGGGGAGGAACAAAAGGAGGGCTGTGAGGAACAGTGGGAGAGGAGGAAGAGGAGGAAAGAACAAAAAGGCCAGAGCAGTAGGAGGTGTTCCACACTGGATCAGGCACATGCCCAAAGGCACTGTGGTCCATGGAGCAACAAGGAGTGGCAGAGGGAAACAGCCAAGCACTGACTTCACCCTTGTGTGCCACGCAGTACCTCCCTGAAGGGACTGTGCACAACCTGCAGCAGTAACATGGCCGAAGATGTCTGGAGTGAAGGTGTGGACACTAGGAAGGTGAAAGAGAGAAATATGAAGCTGAACCTGGGAAAATGTGAAAACTGTTTGTCCTGCTAGATTAAATATCTGTCCTTTTTTGTTTTGTTTTGTTTCCCAATACTCCAACCAATTAAATACTTATGCTACCTAGCAATAAATTAAGTTGTATTCCCTAAGCATTTTTGCCTATGACAGTGATTTTCCTGTCTTTATTTCACCACCAGTTTTCTCACTCCCATTCCTACTAATTTTTCCCCACATCCCTGGGGAAGGAAGTGAGCAAGCAGCTGTGTCAGTTCTTGGCTGTTTGCCAGGGCCAACCCACCACATTTAAAGTGTAAAGGAATAAATGGATCCAATAGCAAATTACTTTCATTGATTACCAGTAGCCAAAAATTTCTTTGCTGTTATTGAATCCATCTAGATTCTTAAAGTGAATTTTTTACCAGGGAGAGAAACGGCAAAGCTTATTAAGCAAAAAATAACTCGAGACCAACTGAGTTATGGTGTTGCTGCTGTAAGTGGGAGGCTCACAAGATATAAACAAACAGATTCTCCTTCCTCTTAATTTGCACGGGTAAGAGACATTAAAAATAAACAAGTAGTGGCTTATTAAAGACCAAGCTCCTTCCTTACAGTTTCTAAAACCGGAAGAGCTGGTTTACGTTACTTTTCTCCTACTAATATTCATGGAATGGTGACCTCATTCTGCAAATAGTAATGAATGAAGTTGTTTGGACTTTTTTTGACAAAAATCCTTCAAGTAGGAAAAAAAAGTGGTTTTAAACCAAATAAAATATTTTTTTTTCTATTTTAAATGAGGTAATTCAGAAGTGAAATTGTTCTAACTTACTTTTAAACACCAAAAATAGCCTGTTCAGCATTTACAATGTGGAAACAAACCATTTTTGTTGTTCTTTTCAGCTGGGATGTATTTTTATTGTGTTATTTTGACTTGAGTTAAAAGATTAACCCGCAAATTACCAATTTTTAGGACCTAATGCAGAAATTAAAATAAAGATAATAGCTTTATCCATTCATCATTTCTATTTTCCCCACAAATAGCGCAATGAAAAAAGAACTTCAGAAAAGTGGGGGAGGGGAGGTGGCAGGAGGAAGTAAGATGGTGAGTAATTTTCTAACCACCTTTAATGAAGAGATACTCCACTAGCATTTTTCACTAAACAATACAAGTATGAAACAGTTTCAAAATAAAATAAAAATACTGCAAAACACATTTGAAAACAACATGTAAGGATCATGACATTAGGAGGTCCTACAAACCAGGAAAATGTTGCCCTAGAAAGAACATTTATACAGTTAGGAAAAGAAGAACGATGAACTGCGTAGTGGCTATACAGCTGCCTGACTGCAAACTACATAGATCACAATCTGCTAAAAAATGTGCCAAAGGGCAAAGACATTTACAAAACAAGATATATACATGAACCAAATCAGTATCCTACTTCCAAAGATTTGATCATTTACTAATTTAAATAATCCTACAGATGAATAACTGATTTTCTCATCATTAAAAAAAAATGTGACTATACTCAGCTTGGCAAAATATTTGAGGGATAGACTTTAAACATCACAGGATTAGGTAGAAATTAAAATGAATATTTTAAAATAAAGGATACCTGAAACAGCAAATAATTCTAAAAATATATGCCTACAATACAAGAAGAAGCTAAGTGGATCCTTAGAGACAGACAGGAAACAAAAATACCTGAACAAACAGTGTAGAAATGCATTTATTGTATCATAGCAATATGGGGAAAACAGCAATTTAATCCAGAGATATTCAGGTTTGTTCTGCCCTGTGTAAGGAAAAACTTATTCCTTCCCTCCCTTCCTCCCCTTCTTTTTCTCTAGTCCTTTACCCTTTGCTTCCATAGGAACTCTATGAAACTTGTCAATTCTTGCTGTTAGAACAGCATATTTTTGCACACAGGCAAAATCCCAACACAACAAAATGAAAATTATCATCTATAGCAATTCATTTCATTTTCACCTTATTTTGTACGACATTTTAAGATCATAAATAAATATAAAAAAGGATTCAGAAAAGGCATTTGTCTATTTTCTTGTGGCACACCTTTTTCTTGTGGTACACCAGCACTGCCTTCCATTTAACATTTGAAAGTTTCTCAATAATAGCTCCAGGGGTCTCATTATCTTTTGACTTGGACTGGAGCACGCTGCCAGTATTTCTGAAGCAAATAACATGCTTTTCAAACTGCATGAGAACATTTTTAAATATGTTTTTAAGAAAGGATGTTTTCCTTTCTTTTGTGCCTTTAGGTACAACACAACCTTTTGTTTTTAAAAGATGGATTCTGTTCCTCAGTGAGAAAGAACATATCAATTCTTCTGTCCAAAATGCATTTTTTCAGGACAATGCTTTACTGCTATGGTTAGACAACTGCTGTACTAGACAACATACCCTGTTGTCCATTATAATAATATAGGAACTGGAGATGTGATGCTAAGAGTTACTTTTGTAAGTGACTAACCCATGTCAATAGCTTCTAATTTTCTTCATCTTAATAGTCAGTTCTGTCAGCAGTGCAGAATACAAACAATACCAGAGAAAAACAGATCTGTTTGAGCTCTGTACCTTAAGATTTCCTTAAGAGTATGGCTGATCAACTGATTCTTTAGCATGGTAGACAAGAAGAAGAGGCCATTTTTGTACCAAATTTGAAACATTTGTCCAGGATGCAAAAAATTTCAAGATCAGTATCACTGTATAGCTGAAGCTGTTCAAACTTGTGTGTTCACAGCTCCGAGTTCCATAGCCACAATTCTTGTTAAGCACCTCTTAAAAACCCATCTCAATTGTCCAGGAGCCCTCCTCTCATCTAAACTTCTCACCTAAACTAATTTTATTTCATTCCTCCTCATTCCCAAACTTCCACTCATACAATCAAGCCACCCCACAAACTCTTCTGCAATCCTAATCTTTCTAAACCATGCGCTACCCTATTCCAAATACCTTCTTACTCAAGAATCCCATATCAATGTGCCATCGATGAAAACTCAGGCTGAATACCTTTTGGATGCAGTGGCTGGACTCCTCCAATTCTGCTTGCCCGGGTGCTGCTACTGTCACTGCCTCTCTAACACTAATCACTGGTCTTGATGCTGCTGTGCCTCGCTGCCTGCCTCCTCCATGCCTTCCCTCAACACAGGCTCTTCCACGGGCAGCAGTACACACTGCTCCCTAATGGTAACTGGGGCTCTCTCTCCTGGTGTTAGAGCAGCCACAACTGTTGGTCTGATTGGGCTTTAACACAGGTCTTACTAAAATCCACCTAGAGAACATCCTAACGGCAGCAGCAAAATACATGTTTGTGAGAAAACAGGATATATGGAATACATATTATTAATGAGTCATTACAAAACTGCATAGCAAGCAATACGTATGGTCAGATTCTGTTCAAACCATTGTTTTGGTTACACAGGCTTCCTCTCTTTCATCTTCCTTCTTTTCTCAGTATGGTTGCTCAAATGCAGTTTTTCTGTTTAAGGCTAGCAGATACAACCTATCCAGAAGTGATGACTTTTTTCTTTTCTTTTTCCCTTTCTCTATTACTCCTTGCCATTCTCCTGTATCTCAGTGACTACTCTTACAGATACTGTCCCCTCAGTAGCTGTGTTTACTCCCACTTTGCAAGTTGGATGTGTATGAGGTTACAAAGGAAAATATTAGATTTATTTAACATCACTTTAAAAGTTACAGTTAAGTCCTGCAGGCATCCCCCTTTGAACTGAATGGACTACGTCAGATAACACACACTGCACATGAACCACCGCACATGACCATCAGTCACTTCAAAACTACAAACTTATTTCAGAACCTACCCCCTCCAAAACTGTTTAACAATTCATATCCATTTGATCCTTGAAACAGACTCCATAATCAAAATTACATACACTTTTAACATTACTTTTTAAACAACCAGAGCTTAAGTGCTAAGAAAAAGAGTGCTATGGCACAGCTGGAAAATCTTCAAGTTCATAAGGACCCTGCTTTCTTTTTCTTCAGAATGCTTTTACAATTCAAGTAATGCTTATACTCTTTATAATCTGTTTGAGGCAGGGCATGTTCTACTCCATTGCAATACCTGACAACAAAGTGCATTGTTACAAAATAATTTGCCACTATAGTTGATAGTATCTTATAGACATGAGTATATGGTTTCAGCAAGCTTTTTCTCTTTATTATAAAAAATACATTGCATTAAGCTAATGCAGAAAAGACAACACTAGATTTGTTATTATTTCTCATAATTGCTAATTTCCTGCCATGAAGAATTTTTTTGAGCTGTGAAAGAATATTAACTCCAACTACACATTTCCCCAATGTTTACAATTAAACTATATATAAATGACAGATTTTGGGGCAAAGGGGTATTTTACCTTGCAGCACAAAATTGTTTCAGCTTCTGCCTCTTGTTTTCAAACAAGATGGCTGTGCACTTATCAGTATATGGGTACAAAGTCCAGTCACATGAACTGAAACAGAAAGGTGGAGGGAAAGTAGGACAACACTAAAAAAGATAACTTATTATACAAGACTGACAGGATTTCTTGATATGACACTGCTTCACTAGTACAAAACAATCTCAGCATGTTCTCATAATGGATATATACATATGCCTAACCAAGAAATTTGTTTAGTTTGTTACTGAAGACCTCCTGTTAGAGTTTTTAATGACTTTGCACTATATTTTTGGAAAACAAGGGCTGTGCCAGAATCTCAGGTACATTTCTACCTTCTGTGGGAAGCATTCCTACAGAATACCTACACGGCAACTTTGGACAAACTGCACTGAAATACCTTCTAAAGCATAATTTCAGATCAGTGTTTTTCAAACTTTTCCATTGGAGGCATAGACTATTTAGAGATTCTCTTTTTATAAATACCATACACTACAGCCCATCCTGGTTTGTTCAATATGCATTGTCTTAGAAACTATATGTGTTCCCACAAAATGACTGCTCCCAGGAATCCCAAGGACCCTAAAGAGAAAAATCATTCATTAAACTTCAAAAAGTCCTAGCTAGTTAAAATATTACCTTCTTTCCCAGCTGTTGTATTCCTCACCCCAATTTATGTAATTGTCATGAGAAAATTTGATCAGGAAGAGAAAGATGGATGTCCAAAGATGTATGACAATCACTGCTGATGGAA
The DNA here is from genome assembly GCA_013397935.1 of Dasyornis broadbenti. Lineage (NCBI taxonomy): Eukaryota > Metazoa > Chordata > Aves > Passeriformes > Dasyornithidae > Dasyornis > Dasyornis broadbenti. The sequence goes on from VZRN01006015.1 coordinate 2,922,346, forward strand.
CTTAACAGAATCCAAGCCTTACAATCTCAGTATGAAATGTTACTTTTCTTCCAGGCAAAACCTGGAAGCTCACAATGACTGTGAGAAATCAAACTGAACCAAGATTTTTGAGCAGCTAAGTTCAAAGTTTAAATTACATTTTTCTGTGGTTCAGGAAATCAGTACAGCTTGTCCTGAGCCTTCTTCTGCCTTTTACCTTTGTCTAGTTTAAAATCACATTTTACTTTAACATCTGTGGAAGAATTTGAAATTACCAACCTTTTCTCTGTCTCAAATGCAGATAGGAAATGCTTAGCCCTGCCTTAAGCCTTTGAAAAACTGCACTATTGTCTTGCATTTATTGAAAGCATTAACAAGTGAATACAAAGACAATTTTTAAAAAATCTTGTCCATCTCTTTAAAATAAATAATCAACTACTTTTTAATCCCTTTGATTAATGGTATTTTTAGATCAATAATATTTAAGAAGGTACTACAACCCCCCTGTTTATGAACAAAAAACCAGTACTAGAGATTCAACAGATGAGAAAAACATCCACTGGTAAAACACCATTTCTTGTGTACATACACTGCAACTCTTAAATGAGTAACAATAACTATTTACTTACTGTAAATTTTATTAAAACACATTATTAAGTGATATTATTTCAAAACCATGTGATTATGTAAATTAGAAGTAATGATAAAACAAAGATATGTATGACAAACTATAGATAAAATGAGTAAAAAGCAGACTTGTCTGTGCTAATTAGCATGAAAATTCAAGGCATTTGATATGGAAAACCAAAATGCAGTGTATAAAGATCTATTCATTCTAACTATAACAGTATGCAAAAAATTATGAATTAATGCATGAAAAAACAAACATCCTCACCCTCTCATATCCAAATTTGAGTACTGAATGAAGACTGAAAAGAGAGGTTTCCTTTGTTTAGTTTTCTTTTCCATGTTTGATTAAAAATCACTAAAGGGTGCTAAAGTGACAATTACTTGATGGCTTCAAAGCTTAAGCAGAACTGAAAACTGAAATGCCAACAGGGAGGCTGCATTTAGCTATGGCCAATAGGGTACTACGTCATCCAGTAATGTATTCTCCAGTGATCTATGCTACTTAATGGATTATATTACCCATTTTGACTAACGTGTTTTTGTGGTTTGGGTTTCTTTTTCCACATGGATATAAACACAGACTTCATTTGTTTTCCTCTTTCATAATATGTTAAAAACATTATTTTTTAAGGTACTTTGGACTTCTGGTCACAAGTGGGAGTCAGTACCTACCTATTATATATATGAATGTTCATATGTATAAAAGCGTTCAACTCATTGAATTGGTAAAGGAAATTATGTTTTTAAGCAGTGTTTGGGATGAAAAAAAAAGGAAGAAGGATACATGACTCAATTTATTGGAATCTAGTGTTAAGGCAGAGCTGCAGCAAGGCAGACCTTTTGTTTTAGTTCATCAAAACATCTCTGCCAAAGCTTTGAAAGTTTAGGATCCAACTTTACTACACCACTAAATGTTCATCTACCAATTATGGTACAGTGTCTTTGTAAAGACAAAACATGATACACTGCTGCCTTAGCCTGCCTGGATGTTGGTGCACAGGTAAATGCTTCTGCTTCAGCATAAATCTGCTAATACAAACTTGTATTTTACTAACATTCAAATGAAACATACCAGTAACAGAGCTAAAATGGAACAAAGAATATTTGTTAACTTCTCTTATCATTGTGAAACCCAAGGAATATAGTTCAAAGGATATTTTTGAAAGACACTTATCCAGAATTAAAAGATAAGACTTTTTCTGTTTAGGGACTTTGTACAAATTGGCTTATTGGATTCTAGAGAACATTAACAAATTATCAGTGAAAAAAATTATTAAACTTCATTCTTCAGCTTAGTCAAAAAAAAAACGGGCAAGTTTCTCTCTGAAAATTATGTAGTCATGTAGTTATCTTGATAGAAAGTCATTATATGCACTTGTGAAATCTGTGGACTACAGAGGACTTTACACAGTTCTGAGGAAGTCCCAAAGGCTTTTATACATGGAACTCTAAGACAACATCTAAAGGTTTTGGTTTTTGTTTTTTTAAATTGTGGTTGTGATTAACTTTGGTTAAGAGTTACATATGGGAGTTTAGCTGGAAGAATACGTTGGCTGTGCCATATAAGAGTAAAGATTCAGGTTTTTTAGTTGCTATAACTATAGTTTCTGACTATCAAATAATACTGGTCTAAGCTACCTCAAGTCATAAACAGAATAGGATTTTTAAAGAAAGATGGGCTTGAACAGGCAGGAATAATACTTTTCATTTGACCTACAAGATAATTTATTTTATTATATTTCCTGGATGTGATGAAGTCAGGAAAAGCAGAGGTATGTTCAGGTCCCTGCACTTTGTCAGGTCCTTCAAGAATCAACAATCACCCAAATACTGAAAAATTGAAATCAAGCAAGGTTTTATTGTATTTCCACCAACTTCAGGAAGCTTTGGTGGAAACATCATCCTAGATGATGTTGGTAGAAATTCAGTGACAAGAGTATCACATACTGAGTGAAGCTCAATGCCCCCTGAAGCCTATAGGCTTTCGTCCATTCTCTGTAACTCCAGAACACAACCTAATCATGCCTCATTTCATTACCACAACATAATCTTAGTTTTGGGATAGCACATTAGCAAATATAACCATCTTCTTAATATTAGAAGTCTTGTTAATAGCTTTTGGAAAATTGCATTAGTCTAATTTTTCCAGAGGAGAGCATAATTACTAGCATTAAAAGGAAAAGTCAGTGAAAAATAGATTATGGAGCAGGCTGTCAAATACGGTGTATTAATATAATACTTATTCCCTTTTGCTTGTAGCAGTCACTGGTATAAACAACACAAACAACACTTTTGAAACAGTGATACAACAATTCATTCTGTAACACAGCTTCTTGCAGATCTCTGCCTCATTAGGCTTGCAAGATAGTAGTTTTTCATACTTAAAAATGCGTAAGAAGATTTTGAACAGTATGAAGAGGTAATAAGCTCTTCATGGGCTAGAGATGTTGTCACTGATCTCTTTCAGTGAAGTATGATGCTGACTCCTCTTAATTACTGAAAACACATATAGAAGTGAACCATAAAGAAAAAATTAAATTGGACAAATAGCAACAAAAGTTTTGGGCTTTTTAGCTTGGTACAACATGGGGGACAACCTGACTAATCAGCAGTAAAAATCAAACTATGGTAAAGATAGTAATTCAGTTCTTATGTTAATTCAAAGGTGTTGGTGTCTCTGGGCCTATGAAGGCATTCTAATAGCAAAAGATGACCTTCTATTTGTCATTTATAAACCCCACAGCGGCAGTAATGTACCTGAGTGCTGGACTTCTCTAAGAATATAGAAAACCTAAAATGCTTTAGAGCAATAAAATGCTGAAAGCTTCAGAACACGTAACTTATGACAATAGATTAAAGAAATTTGTAGAATTTAAAAAAAAAAAGAGTAGAAGAAGAAGAGAGGATATCCCAGCAGAGCAAAAGATTCACTGAAAGATTCAGAAAATTTTAGGCATAATGTTTGGACAGATATTTTAAGCATATACAATTCTATTGCAAAGAATTAATCTAAATCTTGAATCCATCTTATGGTCTTACGTGTATGTAAGCACATGAAATGGAAGTCTAGGAATCTTGTGAAACTGGCAGTGTCAGTGTAAGCAATCATTCCCCTCAAAGAACTCAAGGTGAAATGTTTGAGATTACCCAATTAAATGGAGCTAGCTGACTTAGGGAAAAAAGTCAGGGTCTGATTGGCTTGACAGTACTGGGATTTCATTGCTTTCTTCTAGATATCCCTAATATCTATCTAACTGAATCAGTATTTACAAGTGGTGTTCCTTGTTTTGTAAGTGTTTTATGAAAAAAAAAACTGTCTTGCTACTGATCTTCTACTAACAACATTTCAATTAAAAGTTTAAGATAAGAAATAGAGCTACATCATTTCCTCATCTGTTTTAAGACACTGAACTTAATTTCTTAAGGCAGGTAAACATAACCTGAACTTAAAGTAAGTCGGCAGCCTAGTGAAGCGACTATTTCCTCACCCAAAAATTCATCAGTGCCTTACATGGCAGTAGTCACAAAGTGTATTTGCCACTGGCTGTGCACAAGAGCATGTCCTGAGGTATACTATCAGTATATTTGCATGTCTGCACATGGGAGGAGAACAGGTCAGTAGCTTCTGTGGCAAGAGAACTCAAAAAAAAAAAAAAAAAAAATCGAATTATGACTTGGCTGGGAGGTACACTAACTCTGGTAGTCAAGGAAAAGTCCCTACTCCCATAGCGAGAAACAGCCTAGATGTCTAATACAACTCTGCTACAATGGAGACTCAAGAAGCTGGCAAACTCTGCTTGGCACTGACCCCTCTCCTCTCTCCACCATTTCTGCTTCATGAGCAGAGTTGCTACTTCGTATGTACCAGCATAATAATATGGCTTTTCTGCCTAGATAAATCTAGAAGCTGATACCACCAGAATCACTGCAAAGAAAGAAAGGTGACACTACTATATGATAGCTGGACTACAGCTGCCTCCCTGCACTCCCCAGGCTGGCAGCCTATTATCCCTGATCATGCCCTGACATTCCCTGACACTCTGGGCTGAGTGTCAGCCAGTTCATTTATTTCTACTCAACTCTTCTGGATATATGCAAACTTTTAAGGGCACACAGGCACAGAACCAACAGAATGTCTGTGCTCTGGAGATTCAACTCCCCAGCTTGTTGCATCCCAAGTAGGGAATATGCACATAAAACTTGAACCTGGACCAGCATTACAGATCAGTGGCTTAGAGACCTTGTGACCCTGAGAATCACAATTCCTTCTCTCTCTTCTCAATCTGAAGATCTAATTACCACAACCTTTGAAGAGGCTGAGCTTAGGAACCCAAGACTGAAAGGGACCACTGGAAGGGTGACTGCATTCGGTTTCACCTTTACTGCCAACAACCGAGTAATGGATGACTTACTCAGTAAGGTTCACAGAATGTACATTCCACATGACATTACAATTTTTTTTCCTCTAATCTGTAGCAATCAAACTAGTAAAATGAGAAAAATAGCAATTAAATTCATATGCAGACAAGAAAGAAAACCAAGCTCGTAACAAATATTTTAGGTTCCTGCAACAATGGGAAGTTAGATAAATAAATGAAAGTAACACAGCAAGCCCACAACAGCAAAAGTAAAGCAGGATACAACACTTCATATCTTATCTGGGGATGCAGCCTCTTCTGTCCTAATCCTTCTGAAAGTGTAAGGCAAAGCAGGATCCAGCCATTAAGCACTTCAGGATTTTCACTACGACACTGCTAATCACCTGAACAGCTTGTCTTTGTGCAGCCATATTTTATTAGAAGACCAAAAAGTATGTCAACAAGCTAAGTCACAATCCATAAAGGAGAGTAAATGGTTCTCAGTGACTGTAACAGAAGCAAATATGGCCCTAAGGCATGATATTAAGGCTTCCTTTTCCAGCTTCAGAAACTTTGTTCTATTGTACAATTCCATAAACAAATACAGCAATTGACATCTAAAAATATCAAAGCATAGCGCCCTTGTTCCCTCCTGTGTGATTGGTTAGCTTTTCTAGAAATTCACCCCTCATTGCTGCTTAAAACCTTTTCATAGCGCCTCATGTAAATTTAGAGATGACAAACGTGTATCTTCATTTTATTCTCCTGCAGCTTAACACATCATCTTTCCTGCCTTTGTAACCAACACAATTGTAGTAAGTGGTCAATATAAAAATCTAGAAAACAGATGGCTCTCCTGTCCCTGCTTACTTGAAAGAAGACACATATGATTGATTAAAAGAAGATATATTCCCTTTTAACTTACATAATCAATAAAAAATGACCAAGAACAGGAGTTGCATGGTACTGTTTAATTGCTTTAAGACATATGCTCATTTTCCATTTTGCACCTATAAAAACATGAACTGAAACAATACAATTTACCTAATACATAATCTTAAGGTGAAAAGCTCATGTTTGATGACATACAGCACTGACAGTGGTTTCATTTTCTGAAGGCTTATAAGCTTAACTATAGCAACTGTTGTGAATCTCAGCTGATACTTGAAATTACATTTAATTCTAAATCATCCCAAGTAATTTGTTACTAATAGTGGATTTAACAGCTGTTCATGTAAATCATTATGAAAGCTTTTAAATTACTGGATTTATTCAAGTCTTTAGGTTCTTTTTTAATATTCAAACCAAAACGGATTAGAATCTGTTTATCCTCTTTGTCAAGGTGCCTGCAGAAAAACAAATATAAAGTCAGTCACTTCTTTGTGAAACACATAGTGCATGATGCTCCTATCAATGGCATAAAAGAATAGGTAAGTGAATACATGCTCTGAGCACGATATGAAATAGTGAAAGAGGAAACTGCAATTATAGAATCATATGTATTACCTATGAAAACACTTAAGCATATGGTGAAGCTTTTACTCTCCAGGAAATTACTCAGTCACATGTACAAAACTTTCAGGTTCAAAATGAAGAAAACCCAAATATAGAAGGTAATAAATGGTTAAGAGGACCGAGTATGTAAAACATTGCGTTGCATGCTTAATAACCCCATGGCACCCGAGTATCTTCACTTTAGCTCACATTCAAGAACAATAAAACCAATGTGATTTTACCATATTATTACAAAACCAGAGAAAATAAATACGTTTGGGGTAAGAAGGCTGTTAGTTTATAGTTGTTTAAAAATCTGGACATTCAGGTATGTATGTACTATATAACTCCATATATCTGCTTTGGTATATGCCCAGATAGCAACTTTAATTAATTTTTTAAATTTACATGAAGTTAATTGTGTTCTTCAGACTCACAGAATTATAATGTAGTTAATCAAGTTCACTCCTCAATAAGTATACATCGAGTCTGTAGGAATATAACTAACTATTGATGTTCATAGTTACTGTACCTCAACTACAACATGCTTCCCACAACTCTAAAGTTATTGCTCATAACGCAAAGCCAGCTTCAAATAGGTAATAAAAAATAGCAGTAAACAAAAAATCAATTGCACAATTCTCAACCTCAAATTCCTTTCACTCACCTCTCAAAAAAAAAAAGACCAAAAAACCAAAACAACCAGAAAATCAAATATGACTGTTGATTCATTCATTAGAAATATTTAAGAAAGCTCAAACAAAACTTAGATCAGCACATTCTCTTACTTATGTATCTAGAAAACTACGCTCCACCATGAATTAAAAGTGGCTTGGACTTTTACTTATTTCATTCTGTTAGTAAAAAGATTTAGTCATGCAGAATAAACCTAAACAGTTGTCTATCTTGGGAAGATTTTCCTGTGTTTGAACACAGCTTTGAAGAATCAAGTAAGCTAACATCACACTCATTATCACTGATGAGCCCGGGTACAGCAAAGAAAATTGAGGTCATCAGTCTGTCAGGTAAGGTGACAGTCTTGAAATCTGTACCATAGGATTTGTAACACAGACCATTTAACCCTAAAAATGTTCAGCTTCTGTATTATACTTTAACTTTGTGGGCTACTTTCATATAGATTGTCTATGACTTATTCCCACTTGAAATACTCAAAAGTTTTGAAAAATCCTTACATTTTCTCAGATGAACTGGTAATTTACATGCTAAAAATGGTGATTTTTATCCCCTTTTTAGGAGGCTAAAGGAGATGCAAGTTGTGATCAAATACTTTTACTTTTTTCTAATTAGAACAATAAATCAAGGTAACAAGAAAAAGCTACAACTGTTGAGCAACAAATAAAAGTTTTACTATGTCACCATATACACAATTTAAAACCAGCTTTTTAGAATACTTGTTAATTAGAAAATTGATATACTTGTTAATTATATACTTGTTAGAATAGAATACTTGTTAATTAGAAAAGTCCATCTCAGATACAACTGTCATAGAACACCATTACTCACCCTCTTTAAATTTTTGTCACAACAGCATGTGACAAGCATGTGCTATTTCTTACAGCAGAAGCACCATCTTTCACAGGACAGTACAACCATTCCAAGTATTGAGATTACTACTTTTTTAATTCCCTTTAACAGGTTAGCACTTTTTTGACATATTTAGGATTTTAACTTTCTACTGATTCTAGCTATGGTCCAACCTAAGTGAGCTACAAAAGAAACTGTAAACATTTGCTGGAAACAAAACTGGAATATTGACGTGTTGTATAGTGTTTATTGCGGAAACAAAACAGCCGTGGGCATTTTTAATACTCATATATTGTAAGGTTACAAAAAAAAATATCAGAAAGCTCAGGAACCATTTTCTTAAATCTATGCAGGAATGAACAGATGCATGTGATGACTACACATGGAATTTTTAAAAGACATTTAAGGTACTGCACACAGTCTTTTTCCTAGCCTACACAGACAGAGCCTAAAGCAACATTATCATTACAGAATGAGGCAAGATGAAAAAAGAGAAAACCAACCCAAAACTCAAAAAACTTTGTTTGAATGTCAAGTTTTATTATTCAAAGGGTACAAGTAAAGGCCAAGGTTGTTTTATTTGTCTTATTTCCAGAATAGAAGGTTTGAAGAGGATTCTGTGTCTACATTTCATACAAATGTAGGGTGAGTATACTTTCAAGGGACAGGTTTTGGGGATAGGTAAGATGCTTAAAGAGGCTAAATTAAAATTCAAATATAGCAGTACGACACCTACAGTTACGGCTTTAAAAACCTCCACTAACTTGTTAAAATGGTGAAGCATTGCCAATTCAAATAAGGCACTGTTACGAAAAAAGAATTGCTGCAAGGCCTGCCTACAAATGAGACAAGACTTCCCCTATATGAAGCTGCAACTAACCACTGCATCCACACAGAATGGCACAGCAGTACAAATCTTCAAGCCACTGTGTCACCTTGGGAGCCTGATAAAGCTCTTTTCATGTCTGCCTCTGCAACTGGTGCTTCAACGATCTTGATGCCCAGTGGAGAGCTACCTGCATGAAAAAATATAAAAGGGAAAACTGATGAGGTAGGTTCCCTCTTTCCCTCCCAATTGCCCAGGCAAAATAGGATGATGTGTCCATGCAGGAAGATTTTGCTTCAACGCAAGAGCAGTCTTGTTTTTTGAACTTCTGAACTTCTTGACTGTTTCAGGGAAAAAAAAAAAACAATAACAAAAACACAACATCCAAAACAGACTTCAATTAATTATTCTTGCACTCAGCAACCCATAAGAGATGAGTTTACTCTTTCCTCACAGAATTTTTTCCCCCATTACTTTACTCTTCCCTCACAGTTTTACACAGATTTACATATTTTTGTTAATGGCTTCAACTACAATCTGGTGGTAATATTATCCCTGTAAATCTCTGCTCAGGCATGCAGAAGAGACACTGTCTGAAGCATCAACTTGACAGCAACTCTTCTGTCTTTCCCGCCAGCAGAACCAAATGGGATTTGAATATTATATAATAGATCAGGTTGGAAGGGACCACCGTGGGTCGTCCGGTCCAACCTCCCTGCTCAAGCAGGGTCATGCCAGAGCACGTTGCACAGAATTGCATCCAGATGGTTGCTGAATATTTCCAGTGAGGGAGACTCCACAAGGTCTCTGGGCAAGAAGCGCGGCTCTGCAAGAGAAGAGGCCCCCAACAAGACAAATGGACTTTGCTTTAAAAGCAGAACAAGAGAGCCAACCGAAAAGGTCCCGGTGGCCCGGCCCGCCCCCGGCGCTCCAGCAACGGCCGCCCGGCCCGACCGCCCCGTGCCGCGCCCGGCCCGGCCCCGCTTATCCTGGCGCTGCTCGCAGCGCAACAGCTCCATTCACCTCGGCTGCTCCCGCGCTCTGGCTGCTCTGCCTCACTATGGCCGCTTCCTCCTCCTCCTCCTCATC
>VZRN01006015.1:2932303-2954228 GCA_013397935.1 Dasyornis broadbenti
CCGTAGCTGGCGGCGTGCAGCCTCCTTCCCTTTCCCCTCCTTTCCCTTCCCCCTCCACCCCCGCGGCCTGAGCCGCCCAGGCTGCGGCCGCTCATTCACGGCCTCCTCACTCTGGGCGAGCCGCCAGAACGCCCCGGGCGGCGCTGCTAAAACCAGAGTGAAGGGATTAAAGCAACAGGAAGAGAATTAATTCTCCTCCTTCCGCTACTCGCTGCCTTTCGGGGGTAGATTTCGTCTTAAAGTAAAAGACCCGGGACTAAGCTCTGGATGACAGGAAGGCAGGGCGCGTGCTGTAGATGGCGGAGGGCTGAGCGAGGCTGGGGTGGCTGTGGGGAGAGCGGGGAGGGGCAGGTTGGGGTTGAAAGCCAGGGAAAGCGGCTGTGGAGGAGAACGGGCATCCAGAGCGTGGAGCTGAGGGCCTCCCGCGCCGCGCACTGCCGGGGATCGGGAGCACCGGGTCCCTGACCCGGGGCCGAGGGTTCCGAGGGCAGGACAGTGCTTGGCAGGGTTTGGAGTTAGCGTCTCCAACTGAAAAGTCTGGAAACCGCTGTGATAGTCTTCTCCAAGTTTTTGTATCAGTAGACTTCCTGCTTTTGCAGCGTTGTTTCTGTAAGATGATACCTGTTGTGTTACAGCTAGAATGGATCTTGAGGTTTGAATAGGCGCTATAACTAGGACAGTTTTTAAGTCTGGTCTTAACTGTTTGATGAATCCGGACCCTCCGCTGAGTAATAATGGAATATTTTGGTATGTGACTTAGTTTTTGACATAGTCCATGTGAGTTACACGGGAAGCAGTTTTGGATGTAGGTAAGCTCTTAAAAGGTGTGAACTTGAGGTATGTTCCTTCTTTCTGGAAACCCCAAAATATTGCAGTTCTGAGAAGGCTGCGGTGAAGTCTGATGAACTACCGCGTGTTTCCAAGAAATGTGCACTTTGCCCTCCATCAGGTCTATAACAGCTGAAGGTGATTCACGCTTACCTTTTAATGCAAAAATGGCTGTGCTATACAAAACAGTGATTGAGTTATTTTAGTTCTATTTTTAGTTTCATTACTGGAGATTCAAATAGCCTGGGGACATATATACACACACTCTACATGTATGTGTGTAAATATATATATACGTGTGTGTATATGTGTGTAATCCTATAATCCAGAACTAGTTATTTTAATTATATTCTCAGAAGTTTCAGGAAAGCTTTTTTAGTTACTGCTGCTCTTTGTCAGAAATCTGCTTCACACAGACAATACTCAACAGGACGGTATTGGTAAGCTGTATTAGTATGAGTATTTAGTCACTGTTGTGGATATGTAAGAATTCTGTATCAGTTTTATAGACACATAGAATGTTAAAGGGGTTGGGGTGGACCTCAAAGATCATCTAGTCCCAAGCCCACCACCACGGGTTGACACCTTCCACTAGACCAGGTTGCACAAGGCCTTATCCAGCCTGATCTTGAACACTGCCAGGGTTTTAAATGAATTTCTTGTGTACGGGTTTTTACAGAATAGATGCTTTAGCTTTGGACATTATTGTAGGAACAAAAGACATTTTCCTCAGATGCTCACCTGTTGATATTGAGAAATTGCTTTTATATAATGTATCAAACAGGCAAAACCAATCCAAATTGAGGTTCTGAGTCATCTTTAGTTCTCTAAACTCCTGGGGTTCATACAGTAAAGAACCATTAGAAATATTCTAAATTATGCCTACTATGCCTACTGCTGTGAAAGTAATTATTAAAGATCCACAATTGTTAGACCTAAGTTTGCCAAGATTGAGACACTTGAGGTTTAAAACTTTTCCTTGCTGTTATTAAATTTATGTGTTGTGAAGTATAGTTCTGGATAAATACTTTGCCATGATCTGAATACCAGTAAAATAGTAGACAGAAATTACAGCATTTTGTGTGCTTATATATGAAATATATGAAATGTTTAAGCAGGCTGGTATAATTAATTTTTATCCCTTTATATGAGGCATTCTTTAACACTGATCAATATTTGTTGTTTGGTGTTTCCATTCCCCTAGTTATTGTTATGCTACATGTACATAATTTATTTTAAAAAGTTGCATATAAAGTGTGTATTGTATTTCAGAAATCTTTCAGCTGCAAGGAATGAAACTGAAAATACTCTTCAAGTATCTTCCAGTACAGAGGAGTAAAAGAGAGACTACCTTGGTGATTTTCATAATGTACTCTTCATTTCAGAGGACTTCAGTATGTTTCAGCCTCTGATTGCTATGACACCTTTAACATTTTTGGTGTTTGTTTCATGATGAGCAGTGACCCTTGGGAGGCAAAATGGCAGTCAGGAGACTGCTTGGGCTTTTCCAAGATTCCTAAATGTTTCAAGAAATTTGGAATAATTTGGGGGGAAGGAATGATATAAGGCACACACAAACTAGATTAATTCTGCCAAACCTGTCTATTGTAAAGCTGAATGAGACAAATGGTCATATTGATGTCAACGTACATGAAGAATAAGAACCCCTTTAATTTTCTTATGACATTTTTATGTGGCACATAGTGTTCACAGAAGGTAATAAAATCAATAATATACATATTTTGTGATGCTACAGAAATACACCAAAAATTACTTCCTTTCAAAGAGCACAAGTGAAAATTTTGGTATTGAATATATTTTATTATTAACTTCTTAAGTGCCTCCATAGTTGGTTGCATTTTTTAGAATCTGAAGCTCCAGGTTTTGCAAAAATTTGTCACAACAAAGTAGTGTCTGGAAGTGTACATGACTCTTTCTGGAAGTTTTCACCGAAACCTTACCCATTTTATAGAACAAATATACATTGATCTGTAAATGATGAGAAAAACTGAGTATTAAAGTTGTCTGATGTAATATGCCATGAAGTTGCTTTCTGTAACTGACATACTTGCTTCTTGTGAAGGCAGGTGGGATATCTTCTGATAGAAAGATTTCCAAAATCATTGTGAGTGTAAAACCCTTAAATGAGGTCTGAGGTGGTTACAAAATTCTTGTTTTTGGAAACAATCCAAGTGTTACCTTATAAAACCTGCATCCTGTACTTTACCAGCTAATTCTTGGCTGTGTGAGTGTGATCAACTGTTATTTTATCTCCCCCACCCTGTAACATAATTGAGACTGATTAAGTTGTCCTTGAATCCCACCTTGATATATCAGCTTACTTTCCATAGGGAAGTTACTGCCACTGAACTGTCTGTGGAAGTACTTTACACCTTTCATTCAGGGTCCTTCTGTATTAGTGTTTCAAATGTTATCTAACACCCTTTTTTCCAGCATGTCTAATCAATGCAATCTACCCTTCCTTTTTTTTTTTTTTTTTTTATTACCTTATCTGACCCTTTGAGCTCTTGGATGAAATCTTAGGGGTTTTGCCTGTTGTTCCAGTTGCCAGGAAGTTAGCACACTATCACGTGCTAAAGTCATGCACTGATTTAATAAGTGAAGTATGTGACAGAACCTCTAGATAGCTTATTATTTAATAGGTAAAATTAATTGAAGGACTTTTTTTTTTTTTGTAGGAAACTCCCACTGTAAGAGAAAAATCAACCTTTGTACTAAGGTGCGGCAGTTGCATCCTGCTTTGTTATATATAGAATAGTTGAATATCTCAGATTAAAGGGACACATAAGGATCATTGAGACCAGCTCCTTGCAGGACTTCTGGAAACTAAAACAGAGGACTAAGAGCCTTGTCCAAATGCTCCTTGAACTGACAGACTTGGTGCCATGATGACTGCTCCGGGGAGCCTGTTCCAGTGACTGATCACCCTCTCATGCATCTTCATTAATTAGCATAGTTGATTAGTGGTGCACTGTGTAGTAGAAACCAGAGGAAAAGGAATAACTAAGTTTTAATTTTTGTCGTACTGCTGTACTTTCTTTAAAAAATCCCCACAGCAAACAATAACAGAAAAACCCCAACAAAACATCCCAGCACTTCAATTAAACTGTTACATTTCTTAAGTTGAATTTCTACTTGATTTCCTACAGCAAATAATAACATTAAATGTTCAGAACAGTCGATTGCTTTTTCTTAAAATGTGGTAGTGGTTCCTACAGAAGAGTACTGTTCTAACCACTAGTACGTAGTATAGTTAAAAGTGTTAAACCTACTTGTGTGTGCACTTACCTAACGCGTAGTACAGGGTTAGCAGATAATAATAATATAGTAATAATAACAACAACAGAAACTAGAGATCTTTGATACCTAAATAAATCCTGTTGTTATGGTTGTACTGTTTGATATCTGATCCGGGCATTTTAGCATATTGTGAAAACATAAAAAAACAATGCTAAAGATAGAGATGGAAGAATCTATTTAACTTGTACAAAATATAAAACTACAGGAATTCCCCCCAGGATCTATCTTACAAACTTACTGCATAGGTTGCATTTTAAGTTGTGACAAGTGGTTTTGTTATATAATTGTAGCCAATAGCAACCCTACTACCAAAACACAAATAGGATTGAATGTTGCCTGTGTTGATCTGTGCCTAAACTTATAGGGGGCTGAAAATATTTAAAATTCTCTACCAGCTGCATGTATAATATTAACCTTTTCAAAATGACAAATGAACTTAGGAAAATGGCTGCAAAGATAAGATATTTCTTAGCATAGTGCTTAAAGCTGAACTAGACCTAAACTAACATGCAAAGAACATGACACTTAAGTATAGGAAGTTAGTCATGTATTTATTTTTGCTTAAATTTTTGCTACGAGTAGGGATTGTTTTATCTAAATTATTATCCTTGCCAGTGCCCATTAGTGTTGGAAAACAGTCTCTTTACATGAAAAGTCAGTTTGTTCGAGTAGATCTAAATGAGAGCTGGTTCTTAAGACAGCTTAGTTTTGCAAGATACCTTCACCATAACTCAAAGGCATGTTGGACTGTACGGGCACAGGTATGCCAGCTTGTCACCATTTCTAGAGAGATGAGAAATAGTTCAGGCAACTGGGACTCAGACATTGCTGCTTTTATAGCTGCTGTGTCCTTTGTGTGAAGACCGCTGTGTTTGTGCCACTTTTAAGCCATTCCTGTATGGCTGGCCACACAGGTCGTCTCTGGTCTATAATACAGAAGAAATTAGCTTGCAGTTAAATTTGTTGTAGTGTTGTGAGATTCACAAGGATTTCAGAATGTTTTCTTTTTCCCCAGTGTTACCTACTCATTGTCACAAGGTCAGAAGTCAAAAATGTACTCTTACTTCCATTTTATTGCACAAGTTGCCTAGGAGATGGCTGTTTCAAGGAAACTGGTGAGAGTTCCGGGCTGGAACTTGCTTATATGCATCCTGTCTTTTATTTAAAAGAGCTTCCTATTTCTTCTGCATCCGAGCAAATAACACCAATTCAACTAAACATCAGTCCTCTCTCTAGAATGTCTTGTTTTGTGGTTTAAGTGCAGGAATTAATCTTCTTAGGCTATAACCTGGCAATCTTGTAAGCCTATTTTCTGCTTCTGCATAGTGGAAACTTACTTTCTTGTCACTCTCACTTTCCATCTGATTTTGGGAAGAAAGAAGGAAGGGAAAATACTGTCTTGCCCCTGTGTTCTGTACTTGTAATTTGTTCCAAAACTAAAAGAGATTAAGGATATTATTAGATTAAAGTACCCTATATATGCTTCATGAGCAAATCTTGGACATAAGTAAAACAGCTCCTCACTGAGACTTAACTAACCATAAATAGAGTAAATAAGATTTGTCATATGCTTTAAGCTAACATTTTAATTGAACAGCAAGAAAAATTTTGGCAAGGATATAACAAACATACTAACTCAGAGTCTGATTTCTGTTATTCCCTTGATTGATTTGCAAATTGCCCATCCACATGGTTGCCTGTTGTTTGTGGTTAGAATAATCCAGAATCAGAGCTTAGTTTAGCATTGGTAGAACAGGGTTTTGTTTTTGCGGGTTTAGTTTTTGATTTCTGTAGTGGCTACCACATTTCAAAATGCCGTGGGCAACATTAACAATGATAATTTTTTCTCCTTGAGAAATTAACCAAGGAATGTTCCCAAGCTGAAAGATCCATGATTTGATTTTAATATTGCACAGAAATTGCACACAAATGTAATCTATTTTTGGTGCTTATTTATTATTTCCCCCAGTCCCAAAGCATTTGGTTATAAAAGGAAAAAAAAAAAAAAAGAGAAACTACATGCTAAACAACTTAATCCCAAGAGTTTTCCAATTTCCTTTTTAATAATGTGTTTTTTGTTTTCTGACTGGTGCACACTTCAAAATTGTATAGAGAGCTTGTAGCAAGTGGAGAGGTGTGTTTTTACGGTACTGTGTTTGAAGGAGTGTAAAGGTTCTGTTCAGTGACTTTAGAGGTGCATACAGCAGCTTGACCATTTATAAAAATTAATATCTTTCTATGCCTAAATGCAGATTTTCAAATCTGTTTATAGCTGATAAGGATTTTATATTTGTCGAGTATGTAAACTCTTTTGTGTATAAAGTTCCAATTATTTTGCTTTGAATGTAAATATTAAGGTATCATAAATGGAACAGAATTTCACTCAAAGAAAAAGTGCATAGAGTTTTCCATTATATTAACACAATTTCCAGCTGCTGTATTCCAGTTTTCTTTTAGTTTAGAAGAAAAATAGCATTAACAACCCTGGATATAGTATTCTGCCTACTGGCAGTAGTTACACTGTGTACCATCTTGGACCCAACTCTGCAGCTCTTGTTCTGAGTGGCTATAATTCTTTCATGTAGCCCTGTTGTGAGTTGGCTAATTGAGCTCTTGAGAGCAGAATTTTTCAGAACATCTTAATTTGGCTAAGGCGGTTTCTGTTCCCTGAATTCTGCTGGTATATTTTCTCTGAGATGCAATCCTGTTCTTGAATACTGGCATTTATACTTCTAATGTTGGAGGAGGAGGAGTGGTTTTGGCTGTTATTATTTGCAACTTCTTTCTTTTATTTTGGCAACAGACCTTAATGGAGATGATAATTTATATGATATGATATGATCATTGCCCTTTTAAAGACCAGGAACTATGTTAGCTGAAAACACAAAAGCAATTAAGCCAAATGTCTTCTTCTTTCAAACTTTGTTGCATTCATTATGGACATCTCTAAACTTGCATCTTGAAAAACTTACATCTAAGTGTACATTGCTCTTCCTTGAGTACTTTTCCAGGCTATTGTTCTATATAATAGCTGCATTTTTTTAAAAATGTATTCTTACTTTTCGTCCTCTTTCCCTTTGGAGATGTATGACTTATTTTTGTAAAAGTCATCAAATAAGTACTAATGGACTGTGTCTCATGAAACAGGTTTATTTCTAGTTCTTGACTGATTTCCTTTGGGCACCACTTGTAGGTTAGCACTTCATACATTGCTTTTCTTATCTGCAGTTAGGTTTTGCATTGGCTCTGCCTGTATGTGGTTCTTTTGGTTAAGTTTCACATGCAGTTTGTCTCGGGGTAATGCAAGGCATTTGAGAGGAAAGTCCACTTTATTATTTGTCAGTTCAGTCTTTCTGTCTAACATTCATGTGAATTTACTCATGACCTTTGTCATTGTATAATATGGACAGTGTTACAGTGTCTCATTGTCCCAGCTCATTAATGCATGTTCTCTGACCTGCTGTAATAGGTCCTCGTGTCACCTTTGCTCTCCAGAGGATGGGTTCGTGCTAGTCCTTTGCAGCAGCCCTGTGCTCACGGGTGCTGCACTCGCTGGGTTTGCTGCCAAGCAGCTCAGCCCTGGGCATTGATTGTTTGCTCTGCATAAATATGAGTTCACTCAGGTTCTCTTTCACAGTGTCACCATATACAGAAAATAGCCTGTTCATGTCAGGACATCTTTTGGAACATTGTGGCTTCAAAATTATGTTCTGCTTTGATCGCTCCATTTGTGTGTAATGTAAACTGACACAGAGTACATACTCAAACTAGTAAAACATACCTTTATTTGATTACTGACTGGTAAAAAGTGGGGTTATCTTTTTTGGACTGGGATGTTCTATGAGTTTGACACTGGTACTGGTAATTTGGGAACATTTCTAAGCAAGAGGAAAAATTTGTACTAGTACTGGAAGAATGGAGTGAAAGATGATGTGTGTTTAATGAAAAAATGGATTATAATGTATCAGAAGATTTGAAGTATGAGAAATTAATGGTTTAAGGTGGAGCATCAGTATACTGAGACATATTTCGTTTGAATAAATTGTTCTGTGATAAAGATATTTTTATTTGTTTGTTTTGTCATTTACATATAGAAACCTCCTTTGATCTGTCTCTTTGGGGCAAAAGAGTAGACTCATGCATGCCTGTAAAGTGACGCTACCTTGGATAAAGTCAGCATTCTGCTACAAGATCATTACTGCAAAAAATTACACCATGTGAAATGGTGGATCTTTTCATGCTAGGACTGAGTCTTCTCTGTAGCGTTATATTATTACTGGACTAACAAAATGTTCTTTGCTTTGTGGCTCAGGAGAGATGGAGCCATAAAGAGCTTATCACAATGTAATAAATTTATAGTCTTTAAAAATTAAAAACAGTGTTTCATGGGGAACATGTCTCAGGAAAATGAAATTATTTGGGCCACTAAGGTATTGTAGTATATTTAATTGTTATTCTGCTGCCTAATAACTTGCATTGTTATTATTGTTGTAGATCATATTTTTATTATATTTATCCTTCTCCCATTTTTAATTTGAATGTTTTCATTTTTCATGAATGAAGTCATCTAGGAGTAAAGAGCAAGAAGTAGTGTTGCTCTTCTGGTTTAGTGTGTTCTAAAACTTTAAACTTTTTATATGTCAGTTGATTGCAAATGGTACAGTATTGCAAAATTTAATTTCTTGGAATGTTTGATTCAAACTTGATTTTGCATAGTTTACTGCTTATCATGGCTTTGCCTTTTTCAAAAGGGAAGTGAACTATTCCCCTTCATTCTTTTGCAACTTGTTACAGAGAGCAGGTAATTAGTATGTGCATTTAACAGTAGCAAGATAAACTTTTAGGCTCTTAGGTTAAGAAAAAAGATTTGCATCTTAATACCACTTTTCATATAATGCCAGTTTTACTATTTTTTTTAATTAAAAAAGGAGTTCTATCTTATAGATTAAAAAAAAAAAAAAAAAAAATCCATGTTACCCGCTAATTGTATTCAAAGTTTTAAAGAACTTTTAATGTGTGTCTTAGCTGCCTATTACATGACTCTTCATACCTTTAGAAACATCTGCATCCTTCAGTTACCTCACATTGTACCACTACTAAATTTTTGGGTAGCTGTGACCTGTCACTCAGAACCTTCCCTGCCCAGGCTGGTCCCTGACCTGCCCTCAAAGGAAAGCTTTCTGCAGTCTGTAGCACCACTACTGCTGTCCAGACCATCCCTTTCCTAGGGAAAGCAGGATGGTGGAGTAGGGTGATGGTCTGCACGTATATTGGGACAGGACTTGAAGTAACATATGACATGAGTGCTTCTGGGGCCTAGGGTTCACAAATAGCCTGTGATTTCCAAAATTTATACACTGGAGCCCCAGGAATAACTGCACTTATTAATGGCAGTGTTAACAGCATCTAAGAGTTTATACTTACATGTGTATGCAAATATACATTATATAGCAGTTTTCATATGGCATCTTGGTCTCCCAGAGAATGTCTTAACTTTGATTGCATCTTGGGAGGTATCATAGCATTAGAATTTTTTTAATTTTATGTTTATTCTTGTTAAGTTTTTTCTAAGACTATGCTCTAAATTCTGCAGTTATCAGATATGGATATATGGATTTCATTCCTTGGATGTATTATGTTAGTGATGCTTTTTGTCTCAAATACTTTTCATAAATAGAAGGTCTTTGAAATGTTCATCATAGTGTTAGGTTTTCTTTAGTGTTAATTCATTTTTTTATTCTAGGTATCTGTTGTTTTACACATTCTAGAACTTTCTAAATAATACTCCTTATGTTTAGAAATTTTCCAGTCCTCTATAAAACCCTACAATTCCTATGTAAAGCTTTAGAGATACAGGGTATGTCTTTTCATGTGTGTGTATGTATGCAAAGGAGAGGATTCTTTCAATTTAGATAACTCTTAGGATAATGAGCAGCTCTTCAGTAACACCGAAGTTGTCAAAGAAAAATACCTTAAAGATATGTCAAAAATTTCTTGAAGAAGTCTCTTAGCATAGTGGAGAGCTAACAGCAAAACTGGATTATGAGGTTTATGTTTACTAAACTAGGCCTTGTTTCTCCCTAATCAATACTCCTGCCTTTAAGCCTTGGCATTTCAGGATCTGTAGCTGGTACCTGTCTACATTACACTGGTTAAAGTGCTTTTGACATAAATCGTCATGTTTCCCCCACCTCTCCCATAGGCAATAATACAAGATGTTGAATTGTGAGCATGGTTTTTCTCTCCTCATTCCCCTGGTTAGTTGAGAAATGCTATATGTTCTAACTTAGAAGTTTCTACTAAGAGGGGGAAAAAGAAAAACAATATTCTAGGATTTATCACAAAACTGTGGAACTTACTCTTCTCTTAACCCATTCCCTTTTCTAATACTGTAGTTCAGCATGGAATAGATTAATCTTTTTCTTCTTTCTATTATAATTGCAGCTTTCAGGGACTAAAAGAAGCATTCCTGTTTGACCCAGATATTTCTGTATTTGTATGTAAGAAGGCATAGTACTTATTTTCCTCTGGGTACTTTTCAGTAGATATTTAATTTACCTTTCTCTTCATGCTATCTTACATATTAAAATAGTGAACTTCAGTTCTCTGCTTTACATTCTAAATGTATGTATGAAAAATTATATTTCATTGATAATCTAACGTTCCTAAGTATGGCTCAGGAGACTTACAATATGAAAAAACTTTCAGCACTCATTCATTCTTTCAGGGTTGGATCCTACATGTACCTTTCTTCTCTCCTCCTATTTTTTAAAGTAGTCTTCTTATATTGTGAATTAAAAATAGGCTTACTTTAGAAAAACAAAACAACAAACCTCTGTAAGTTTGGGTTCAGCTGAGATTCGATCTGATTTTCTGAGAAATTATTCTCACTGCCATCTTGAAATTCTCTTTTTACCTGAGTTATCTTGACTTGGCAGCTGATTTGATACTACATATCAATAACTTTTCCCCAAAATCATGTTCTTTATGCCATTCTTTTTTATTAAAGGTGAGCATCATGGAAATACATAATTCAGAAAGATTGTATTAATATACATGAATGGTTAAAAGGTGCCCAATACATATGCGGTGTACCATATCAAAGGTGTAGTGCGGAGTACCTTACAGGTACTGCACTTTCCATGGGTAGAAGTAAAGGAGTTGGTTACAATATCCTGCAGTTCTGTTGAAATAACAGTAGCTACTCCCTTCCTTCAAGCTATGAAAAAGTAGTATTGACAAGTTAGGCATAAAACATGTATTAACAAAATAATTTAAAAATATCAATGATTACAGGTATCATATAACTGTACTTAATGGGAGTCTAATTTTGGAAAATGTATTACCCACTGTAATTGTCTATAGTGGAGTTTTGGAAACAACTGGAGACTACCAAGGAAATTATTTTTTCACAGAATGATGACGATGCAATTTAATGGCTTCAGTATGGACAGTGTAGATGCTTCCTATTTCCAGTTGAAGAGCTACTTAAGCTCCTCTGAGTCCTTGCAGGGAGTTAAATTCTCAAGAGACATGCTAGATTTTCTATAATTAATAATTGGGTAGAGAGTACTGTCAGAAGAAATCCCTCTCCTGAAGAAAACAGGTTTAATTTTTGTGTAATTTCAATTTTATTATTTTGTTACTGGGAAAATTTTAATGCTATATATACTACAAGTTCATAACAGAATTTATGAGAGGCTGACAGCCCTGTAGCAATGCCGCCATCATCTGTGTCAACCTAACACAAGAAGAAAACCTCCAATCTCTTTGCTTATGACAAGGTCAATGACTAAAGCTACCCTTTGTATTAAAGAGGGTAGACTGTAGCCATAGTCAATAGTGTTTAGCTCTATTTTCTTTGATTGCAGTGTTCTGTACAATTGGATTCTTTTATTAATAGTTAGATTTGCTCTTCAGAAAATAGAAGAAAAGGTATTTCCGCTTGCTGATGGAATACCAGTTTGCATTTTTGTGCAGTTTTTAATCTCTTTGAAAACTGTTATCCAGAGGTTGTTGGAAAGATGTGGCCTACAGTGCCTACACGTCTTCTCAGAAAAGAAGGTCCTTGGTTGACCAGCTGTTTTATTATTACTACAACTTGTACACCTCAGTTATTTTTTCCTTACATGTAGGAAACATGTAAGTTACCCTGTTTAATGGGATATACAGCTCTAACTACATGCCTAGGATGTGTTCTAGCAGTTTAAAAACATAATGGGTGAAAAAGTATAGGACTTTTTATCTAAATGTCATTTAAGTTCAGGGAATCAGTTCGATGTATTCAGCAAATAAAGGGGACACTTCTGCTGATTGTGGGAGAAAGGCTATTGGATTTTTTTTTTTTCCCCTTCTTTCATTTTTAGATAGAGTGAAGGAAGTTTAGGCTATTTTTGTAAATAAAGTAAAAAAAAATATCCACTTATTGAGCATATAATTTTCCAACCTGTCTTTTGCAAGCATTGTTTCAGTAAAACTAAGCACGCCCCAGCGTAGTAACTCCTGTGTCAGGCTAATTAAATTTCAGCCACAGGAGAGTGAAGCTGTTTGTGTGTCAAGATGTAAACTTTGACCTCAGCTTGCAGAACTGAGGCAGAAGGGAAGAAAGATTGAGGGAAAGTGGAATGACTTCTAGTTCAGTTCTCACTATCTCGTTTTATTTTTATCACATTACTCATATAGAGGAATGAAATGATGGACTGAAATTTCTTGCACTCTTTGAGTCTCTGAACACATTTTTTATTTCCTTTAGTAGGATACACAGCAGTGTTTCTTGTAACTCTAAGCTGTTACACTCAAAACGGTGTTATAATATTTCCATTATGCCCAGAACCACTCTCTAGCAAAAGAAGATTCAGCCTCTCCCCTTTGAGATGGCTGAAAATATAACCCTAATAGCTACTGTCAGAGAGTCTCCTTCCAGCTTTCTATTTCTCCTGTAGTCCTCATGTGAATTGGGTTCACTGATACATTAGTGAGATTCTCTCTCTCAACCATTTTGTAATCGCAGCATTCTTTCAGGATTGCAGTGTGAATAAGTTTTATGTCTTCTTATAAAACATCTCTGATACTATTTTATTAATTTTCGCCTGTTTTAAACAAGAGGTCGTAGTGTTTAGATTAAATGGATTTTAATGTTTGAAGACCTTATGCTAGTTTAAAATTGTCATAATGTGCTAAAATAATACCAGGTCAGTTTGACCCAAGTGTGGGAGTTAAGATTTCTCGATCATCTCCTCTTTGCCAAGGAAATGACACTCTTAGAGAAGCTTTAAAAGCTAAAATATTTTACTTGAAAGTGGGCACTGGATCTCATGCTTCAGCCTTTAGGTACCTCATGTGCACCAAAGTTTTAAGTGTTGTCTGTATCACTTCTGCTACAATAAAATAATTGTGTGAAGTTTTTAAGATGTGATTATTGAGAGATGCCTCTATCCAAATTAAGGTGCAAGCAAGATCATATGCCAAAGTCGATAGTATGGATTTTATTTAACAGTACAAGGTGAGGTAGAGAGATAGAAATAGAAAAGAGAGAAGACAGATTAAGCAGAATACAGTTACCACCTGTGGACCCAACAGCATCCCATTGGTCCTTCTTCACCCTGGTCTTGGCAGTGAGGGTCCTGAGGTGGTTCAAAACTTTTCACTGTTTATACATTTTAGCAAACAAAGGAATTAATGCTCATTGGTTACATAGTTCTATAATTCTATGGGTTAAATGATTCCCTCACTTCTAATGCTAATTAATCCCACACCCAGTCTTTCTGTGTTTTGAGTCAGTGAGTTCTGATGTCCTCCTGCTGGACTTAGTCCAAGCTGATTTCAGCACAGTTGCTTGGTTGGTTTTCCTTGTCCATTATCAGTGATAAAATCTCCCCTAGCTTTGTTTACCTCCCTCTAGTCTGAGGTAATACTCAGACAATAGTACTAACTTTCTCTTTTCTCAAGTTCCCATCTGGTGGCTTTATTTACCAAGTCCAAGTTTCAGCAATCAGTGCAGGTTTATTTGGGGAAGAGGCCTTTGAGTGGTCGCAGACAGGCAATTGCTTCTTTACACAGTTTGCCACAATGGGCAGAATCCTTTGGTGGTAACAGTGTCTGAGACGGGCAACCATGATTTTTAGGTCCTTACAGCAGCATAGAGATTGATGAAGTTTTTTGCAGATGAATGTCCCTGGGGTGGTTTCAAACTGTAGTGATTTGAAACTCTTTCCACAGGTATTTTGCATCAGATGTTTAATTTTGAAGTGTCTCTTCCACTTCTTACAGGAACTGTAGTTGATGCCTCATATTTGCATTTGTTTTTTGGGCTTCCCAATCAGTCTGTGTCTGCCATATGAAGTAGAGATTTTATATGATGGGAGGTAGAAATTTTGGGCAATAATTTTCACAACAGAAAATTAAAAGATTCTGGTAAAATTAAAATATTCTGGTATGACTTTTCAGTTAATGAAAGCTAACATAGTCTATTTTTAATGTGGTTGTCTATCCTAGTAATACCAGGTAGACGAAATTATCTATGCAGAGAGGCTAAAGCCTTTCAGCAAAATTTCAAATACATACTAGGAGGAAAACTATGCAGCTCTTCGGCAGCAGGACTGAGAAGTAGCGTGTAAATGCTCGTGAAGAAAAAGAATGCTATTAAAAATCCGTTATTGCGCACTGAACTTTGTTAGTGGCTGTTTTTTGGGGAATATTGTTACAAAGGTCTAGTACTGATACAGTCTGTCTGCACTTGAGTAGCAGACTGGTGTAATTTCCTGTGAATAGAAGTTCCTTTTTCCATATAAGGTGTTCTCAGTGCACAGCATCTGTGGTTCAGGTTCTGGACTACAAATGGTATTTTAGCTGAGAAATACAAAAGCATTGTGTGTTGGATGGGGCTATGAGCAACCTCAACTAGTGAAAGGTGTCCCTGCCCCTGTCAGGGGTGTTGGAACAGGTGGCATTTGAGAGGCCCATTACAACCCAAACCATTCTATGGTTTACATACCTGTCTCTCAGTGGGTTCGATGGGGCTTAGTTAAAAGCTTCTGTGGCAAAGTATAAGTTTTATTTCATCCTGCCAATTATAAGCAAGATGATTATATTCTAAAGCAAATTGCAGTCTTCCAGTATTTCTGTGCTTTTACCCATGGTGTTGCGAAACAAAAAGACAGTAATTTGTAATAATTCTAACTTTGCGTGGTCCTCCTCTGGGCTGCAGGTTGTAGTTGATAGAAGACTCAGTTAGGACCTGCCTCTGACTTACTGCCAAGTCTGGAGGCAGGACAACTCTTGCTGTCATGTGCGGCTTTTCAGTACTCTGTGAGAATAACCCTCTATTCTGATCCTCAGCCCCACATGGGAGGTGAGGGCTGTGGTCATGCATCTTCAGAGAAGCCTATGACTCATCTGTGTGGAAATCCACTATTATGTCTTGTTGGAAGTTCCTTTTATTGGTATCTGTATATTGGGTTTGATGTTTCTTCTACAGTTTTTAAACAAACAGTCATTGCAGCTCATAAAAGATAATTTTCAGTTTGCTGTATCACACTTGCCTCATGAAAAAGGTCTGATTATTTTTTGTGTATTTTAGATTATAGTTAGGATAAAGAGTTCTTGGTATACAGCTATTAAAGAATTATTATGATCAGGTCTTCTGCAGTATTTCTGACACTTTGCTCTTGAATGTAGATAGTCAGCCATGATGAAATGTCCTTGCTCTTGGAAAATCAAGCTATTTGATGATGTTTGATTTTCTGCTCTTGGTGTTATTACCAAAGAGAAATTACTCCATCAACAGATTTACCTCAAAGATTTTAGGCACTCCTGACTGGACAGAAGAGATTCCTTTGCTAATCTGTAGCTCTTTACACTTTATCTGTGGTTGTATGTTTGACACATCGCCACAATTAAGTTTAGAACATTGTCCAAGGCCACAGCAGAAAAGTAATGGTTTTGTTTTCTATTGAAGTCACTCTGTCTTTTGAAATGTTTTCACTGTTGAGAAAATGGACCTTTTGACAGTGTTACAGAAAATGATTTAGAAATGTGTAACACTGAAAGTCAAACATCCTGAATTTGCAACTTGAACAAGTCTTTATATATAATCTCTTTTCCTGAGAATATATATATATATTTTCAAAAAGACAAAAACTTTCTGAGAAAAAGGAAATTGTTATTAGAAGAGAATTGTGGTGTGCTGCAGAGAATTTTCTCTATGGTCTCATTTTGCTGTGTGTTTTTTTTTGTTGTTGTTTGGTTGGTTTTGGGTTTTTTGTGGGGTGGTTTTTTTTTTTTTGTTAGGAAGGAATTAAGTTTCCTGACCCTTTTCACTCCTTTCATGACAATTTTTTTGTCCATTGTTGCTCTTTCAGGTTGTGGGTTAAACAGAACAGCTCTTGGATATCTGTTCAAGGAAGGTTATGTTTCTTCTAGATAGCTCTTCCCAGAGGAAGTGTATATTTTTAATGGCTTTGTGTGCCAAGGTTTTGGTAGCAGGAGGGGTGTAGTGGAAGGGTGGGCTATAGGGTGGCTTCTGTGAGAAGATGCCAGAAGCTTCCCCCATGTCCAACAGAGCCAATGCCAGCCAGATCCAAGACAGACCTGCCCTAGACTGAGCTCACCAGTGGCACTGGAAGCACCTCCGGAGATAATAGATTTAGGAAGATGAAGAAAACCTGCTGAGCAACAGCAGCCAGGACAGAGGAGCTAGAATATGTGAGAAAAATAAGCCTCAGTGAAGAAGGAGGGGAAGGAGGTACTCCAGGTGCTGGAAGAGTCCTATTCCTGCAAAGGAAGGAGCAGCAGAGATGTGTGATGAACTGACCACAACCCTTCTTCCCTGTTCACATGTGCCACTGCAGGAGAGGAGGTAAAGAACTTGGGAATAAAGCTAAGCCCAGGAAGAAGGGACAGGTGTAGGGGAAGGTGGTTTAAGATGTGGTGTTATTTCTTATTCCCCTACTCTGATACAGTTTCCCCAAATTGTGTCTGTTTTGCCCCTGACAATAACTGGTGAGTGATCTCTCCCTGCCTGCTTCTCGACCCATGAGTCTTTTGTTGTATTTTTTTTCTTTTGTCCAGCTGAGGAGGGGAAGGACCGAGCGGCTTGGGGCTTGTGTAGGCACCTGGCCCAACCAGGGTCAACCCCCAGACTCTCGATTAAGAAGGTACAATTGGCCATTCTTCTGCTGACTTAGATACACAGCGACCCTTCTGGTTTCATCTGCCTTGTGTGATAGTTTTACAGAAGTGCCTTGGAACATCTCATTTCAAAACAACTTTTTAAACTTTGTCTTGCATTCCTTGGGCCAGTGAACTGCTGCTGTGTGTTGTCAGCAACATCTCAAAAAGAGGAGGTACCCGCTTGGTGAAAGGCTAACTTCCTTGTGAACATGCTGTAAGTTGATAGGATGTTCAGAGCTGGTAGTTACTCCTCTGGTTAAGAACATTGCTTGTATAAATTTCCATGGTATAGTAGCTCATATACTAATGACAGTGTAGCTGTTGCCTGACTTGAGTCTCCCGAATACACATTTTAAGAAGCTGTGTCTCTGTAAACTGTAGATTTCCACCCAAGCAGCAATGTTTTGCAGGCACCATAGCAATGGTTGTTTGCATAGTTCGATCTTTAATGGTTAAGGCCCTGTGTGAGAATCTAAGAAAGCATATCAGGCAGTTTCTATAAATCAATAGCTTTTCTGTTTTTAAATTAATGAGATGCTATCATGTAGATGATGCTTAATAAATACAGTTTTAGAATGTTTTGTATTAAGTCATGTATATTGCCTGCTATTTCAAAGTTGGATTCCCTCATGCTCTGGAATTAAGTACAGACTTTTCTTTATGGTTTCATATGCTATTTTGCATTGGTGCCAGAGTAGTTGTTTACAGCTCCACACCAGAAACGAGTTCGCATGCTTTATTCGTGAACTGTTTCTTTCACTTCCCTGGCATTAAAAAAGAAGGACAAGGTATATAGGTGAATACAATATAGTATTAAGACATGTCTGCTCTATTAATGTAAAGGTATATAGGTGAATACAATATAGTATTAAGACATGTCTGCTCTATTAATGTAAAGGTATATAGGTGAATACAGTATCGTATTAAGACATGTCTGCTCTGTTAATGTAAACTAAAAGCCTTTTGAATTTGTTCAGAAGCTTCTTCCTCTCTCCATAGAAGAACCATGTTTCTCTGCATATAAAATGAGAAATTGGCTTCCTCTAGCTGCCATTGAAGAATTCTCCCAGTAATATAAGCCCAGAGGGGCAAATAAGTGATACTCATTTGGTAACAATTCCATACAGCTGCTATTGTTTGAGCATCAAATATTTTCTTTTTAAACCTGTTAGCAATAACTTGAATTCATAGTAGGACGTCTCAGAGAAGGGCAAACAGCCAGTTTCTCTGGACTTGGTAACAATGTAACATGTTCATCTACCTTGGCTGTACTTAAATTATTATTATTCAAGTACAACAGAAAAAAAGAAGTAGGTTTGCAAAAATTAAGGCTCCAGAATAGACTTAAACCTGCTCCTTACTAAAATGAATGGATCTTTTCAGTGAGGTTTTTCTGATTGCAAATCAAAAATATAATGATTTACAAATCATTGCTCAATTAAATTGGAAGGAGTAATTCTAATTTTCATCAATTATAGTAATTTTTTTCTTTCTCTTTGGAAATTATGGTTTATCAGTCATGTAAAATGACTTACAGAATAACTTGCTCTTCATAACTAGCTTATGATTTTGAAGTAGTTTCATTGTTTGGTGCTTGATGTTTATTTTAATAGATAGTTCACCTTCCTTTAACTTCCAGGGAACAGTAAGATGAACTTAAGTGGTACTGGTTATGAGAGTAGATCAGTCAAAAAGTACAAGACATGAATACAGCAGCAGCATTTCCCTTGGCTTGGTGGTCCAGACTGCCTTTAGATTCAGCCTGTCTGGTAGGGTATACTAGCCTTGACATTTAGGCATGGCTCAAAAATTTCACTTGAGCATGTGTGAAAGCAATGCTTATTTCCTCTTGTGACAGTGAAGTGGGTGTGTCTAAGATGATAAATTTAGATTTCATTTTTCTTCCTAAGCAAGTTCATGGGGAAGGAATGGGAGAATACTACAGTAAAGAACAGAACATTCCTTTTCCTCATGTACTTTCAGTGCTAAACATTTTGAACCATGACACTGTACTGAGCCCTTAAGTCAAGAGGATCCAGGTTGATTTGTATTCACTGGCTAGTACTCATTGTGAGTTTTATTCTTTCAAAAACACTTTTGCCTGTAAAACATAGGCGAAAGTGTTATACAGTGTTATGCATACACTATGTAAGTAAATACATAAAAATATATGCTTGTATACTTTATATATATCTCTACAAGCACATAAATGGTTTACCGGTATAGAAGTGCATATATATATATATATATATAACAGAATAGCCTAACAAATGTCAGGGGATGTTAGAAAAACAGTCTCAGGCCCTTACAATGGATTGAAAGACTGAGTTTCATTTTCTGAACTAGTGCTGTAACAGTTAGGCTGTTGTGCAAAAGGTAATTTCTGTTGCCTGCCTTCTTCACCTCTACTCTTACCGGGCTGCTGTAAGCGGTTTCAAGGTCAGCTGTTAGATGGCTGGTTTCTTCTCTTATTAGCCATCACGGGTAACCATAGTCATGCATTTTTAAACTGCGTGGTAATGAAAGTGTGAATGGAAGGATGTTGACGGTGAAGTGCAAGACTGACCTTTTGACACAAATTGCAAGATACTTGTCTACTATAGATTATTTATTAAAAAAAGAAAATCTTCTCCTTTATCATCTGTTTGCTTTGTTAACTCAGGAGGTTTCAGCTCTAATTCTTAGGTAATTCTGGGTGGTTTAAAATAATTTTTGCAGTTTCAGACCTGGTTCAGTGACAGTGGTATACTTGCTAGTGTTTTGCATTGCTCATATTGATTTTATCTGTCTTGTTGGACTGCTGGTACCTAAAGAGGAAACTCTCAGATTCTCTCGGAAAGAAATAAGGAAGAAGAATGGGGAATGAGTTATGCCCAATACTTTATTCAGTGACAGAGACCATTGCTCCCTCAGTGACCATTTTTGGTTTTGTGCTTCGTGGGGGTTTTGGGTCTTTTTTGAGATGGAACTGTAATTTATAAATTGTGGATAGTAATACCTTGACTTCTTTCTTCTTTGTGTTGAGAGGATGTTCCTTGTTCCATTCTAAGTTTGCTGTTCAGAGGCCATTAGTTTCCCATTCTTTTCTCTTTTCCAAAATCACCAATAGAATCTTGCAAATTTGTGGGTAGCCATGTGGTTTTTACCTTGCCAGTGGTGCTTCCTAAAATCTGTGGTAGTCTGCATACCATTTGGAAATGTGTTGAATGGCTCACTGTTTGATATTCACATCCACAGTTGTTGAAATCCACATATTTCAAGAATTAGTTTATTTGTGTAACTGAATGAGCTAAGAGCCCCCTCTCTGTGAGGAGAGATGTTGTAGAATGGCAAGATTAATGAGAGATCTCTTTGGAGTACAGACACTCACTTTCACTTACTGAAAGACATCCATTTGTGCAGTGCTGCAACATTTGTTATACTCTTGAGTCTCACAGACTTGACACAACTGGTCAGTGGGCTGCTCAGCCATGTCTTTTGTGTGCTTGGGAGAGGAAGAAGAACTGTGAGTACATGATTTTGCTGATGTTGAAATAGGTGGATGACGCAGTCAGAGCTGCCCAGTGGCTCACCGTGTCGGGTTGGTGGACGTCCCCTAACCCAAATGCGCTGATCCTCAAGGTGTGAGGCAGGGCTCTGACGCAGGTTTCAGGCTAGGCGCCGGTGGGAGCAAGGAGGAAGGAGGGGACTCCAGTGTAGTATCCAAGGAAACTTCTTATGCTCAGGGGAACCAGGGACTGAAGACTTCAAATGGGGGGGGGAGNAGGGGAAACAATAAATTGACAGGTTGGGCTAAACCAAGTACGAAGGGGGAAAAGAACACAGCACAACAGGTGGACATGAGGATCAATGACTGAGCATGTGATACTCAGGACTAGACACAGCTAGTGTTTTTGATGGAAAACTGTCGTTATTTTGGCTTCGCCATTACTGTATTTAAATTCCATGTTCTTTAACACTGTTCAGTTGATACAGTGGGAGAATAAACACACAAAGGCCTTTGATATATCTAAATCCAGAAATGAGAGAAAATGTGAATGTTGTTACTATTACTCTAACTCTGTGTAAAGAAAATATCTAATCTTGATTGATCTAGTCCTGATTGCCCCCATTTCAGCTCTTGCATAGATTTGTTTGCAAGCTAACAGTTTATACTATGCTAAATGCCACCAAATGAGTTGCAAAAAGCAAAGGAAAGTTTCATACTTTTATAATTATGTTCTGTTTTATAATTATATTTATCTCTTGTACCCCCACTTTCAGAGTATTTCAGTAATTTGTATGTTTTTTTACACTCTTGCGTACCCTAAAGAGATTATAAGAATAATGCGAAAGACTGATAGGAAAGCAAAGTGATAGTCATCTATGTGTTCATTCAGTATGGATGGTGATAAAATGTAATGAGTTTTTCTCGGTCCTGGGCTAAAACTTTGGTAAAAATTACTGACTGTGTTTGAATTTGGCTACATTGAATACTGAAAATGGTTTTCTTCTACACTTGATAGAAATCTGCCTCACAGGTATGGACACAAAAAACCCCCGTTGCTTAACTTAAAATTTGTCTCTTTAACCACTTTTTTATCCCTAAAATTAAAAAAAAAAAAAA
>VZRN01006015.1:2954274-3039115 GCA_013397935.1 Dasyornis broadbenti
CAAAAAAAAAAAAAAAAAATTAAAAAATAAAAACAATCTTGTAGAGTTCAGTTATCCAAAGTCTCATTTTGAATTACTGAAATATATTGAATGCACACAATTAAAACTCTGTTTAAGATGGGTTAGACTCCTAGCAGAAGGATAAATCATAGGTGTATTTAATCAGGTACCCTAATGCAAAATTGACATGGGTTATTCAAATAAAGAACTCAAAACTAATGATTGAGATGAACTAGGGCTAAAAGGAGGTTTCATAACCACTAATCTCATCTCCTTGATAAACTAGAGATTATTTTGAAAAACAGTATCATAATATTAAATTTGAAAGTGTATAACCTGAAAAAATGAAGTTCCATATTCATAAAGTCATAGTTTTCTGTCTTCAGCTGTCTTTTTTGTGTAAGTAAGTGATAAAGATGAGGCTTACATATTGTTTTGATGTTTGCTGTACCCCCAACCTAGGTAGATCTGCACATCTAATTGTGACTCTGCAGGGATTTGAGCAGATCATGCTCTCCAGATATTCACTGTGGTGTGTTGCCAAGTGACCTGTAGGTCTTTCTGAATACGTGTCAGCATGTTTTTGTGCCAGATCACAAATTGAGTAATCCACTGCCTCTGTCATTCTTGTCACTTTATTTGTATTTATTGTGACTGGCTTTTGCACACTCTAAGCAGTACTAACGGAGTTGACTATGCTTTTTATATAGAAGAAGGGTCACTATAAAAATGACTAGAAGATGATAAGTGACTAGGGAATGAATAGTACTCATTCCCAGTGAAATGTAGTGAGGGGATGGACATAATTTTGTGCTGATAAGGTCCACGTAAAAGACGTATCAAGAGATAAATTTAGAAATAAAAAGCGTATTTTGAAAGCTTATACATATCCTGGAAATTGCAGGAGCTAAGAATTCTTGCTTTTCCTTCCCATTGTTAGAACAGGCCACTGCCGCATGCGTCCTGTTGTGTTCTCAGCGTGTATTCCTGATGGAGGCTAGCAGCTGGGGCTGGGTTCACTTGCTGAAATGTGTGTGTGAGTGTGAAACCCTTGGGATGCTGTGGGACATCTGGCTGCTCATGCCATAAAGTGTGAGTCTTGCCCAAATTACCTTTTTAACATTAGATGTGTGTGGATGTCTCAGACATACCAGAGTAAATACCAGTAGGTGCCTATAATTAGGCACTTGAGTTGAACTTCTAATCCTCTCGCTGTTTCATTTCATCAATGGGTTTTATTCATGTGTGGGAGTTAGATATTTCTTTTGTATAATAGATTTATGGCAGTATGAAATTATACTTCACTGATATATTTAAACTCTGATCAATTCTTTGAACTATGTGTAGTTTCTTTCTTGTTGCAATGGTGAAAAAGCTAGCCTGCCTTTTTTTTTGAGACTGTTCCTTTCCAATAGGAATAAGAAATTTTGAAGTTGTATCATTATTTAGTATTTGTTTACTGCCCTTTAATTATAAGGGGAACATATAGATCTTCCTTTGTCTTCAATCAAAAGAAGCATGTCCTTGTCTGTTAAACATTTATGTAGGAAATGCAGCTTTGTCAGCAGTGATCTCAGATTTCAGTTGGACATTTTACAGTGTGTGTGTGTGCATAAGTTTTTCCCTCAGATTTCAGATTTTATCCATTTACTGTAGGGAAACATATCTGTTTGAGCAAGTAAAATGTCCACATCCATGCTTTTGTCATCTACTCATGAAAATTAAAATCATGTTGATTCTCGAGCAATACAAATATGTAGAATCCTACAAGAGGTCATGAATGATGTTAATTTTCATTGCAACTGTCTGTGTCCAGAGTCCAAATGCTATGACTTAAGGCAGAGTGAAAATGATCTCTTTGAAAGAAAAGTTGAGTGTTTTGTAAGCCACGTCTTTTAACTATAGTTAATCAGGGGAGGGAAGGAAAGAAGACTAACATCCTACTTGTTGAAGCATATGCTTTGCATTGCAGGACTTAGATATATTTAAATTAAATGTTGGCAGGGTTCAAATATGGTGTGTTGACTAGTTTGGGGGTATTCTTCTTTGTTTGGTTTGTGTTTTGTTTTGTTTCTCAGCACCTTGGAAACTAAGGTCTAACACTGTGAGTAAGTAAGCAGTTACCTGTTCTGATTTGACTCAAACTTCTTTGTGAGTGCTCTTCCATTGACAATCTGCAACATTGCATAAAACACTGCTTTTAGGTCTGCAACCTGGACATCATTAAGCTTTTTTAAAGGAAAATAAATAAAACTTCATTCACAAGTCAGCTATATAATATTTAAAATACAGGAGGCTATTAAAAGTAGTATATTTAGCTGTAGAGTTGAACCTTTCACTTTCAAATAGTTTAACGCATGCTTATTGTAGAGACCCATAGGAAAATTTTCATGTTCTAGAATTTTTTGTTTTCTTACTTTGTTTTAATTCTGTTTATCTTGCTATGCACTATTTAATAGGATAAGGATTGATTTTCAGTTTCAGATTTAAACTTTAGGGTAAGAATTTTTTGGTCCTTAACTGGGTGAGTCTGAGATATAGAAGAAAAACTAGTTTATGAAAAAAAAAAAGGAAAGTGAGAACTGTGAATTTTAAAAACTGTATTCCTCATTTACCTTCCTAGCTTGCAGAGAGTACCACCTGACATTTTCAAGCAAACTGAAGGAATTTTTGTTAGTTTTTTCTTTTCTCCTACCTCGTGTTAGTGTGCTTAATGCTTTTCAGAGCCCATTTGCCTGTGTTTCTGCTGTGATATCTTTCCTCTGTGTTTGAAGGGTCTCCAAGATCACTTGTAATATTTTTTCCCTAAGAGTAGTTGTTTAAAGAGCATTTACAAAGAGTAGTAGAAGTGGAAATTTTTTGGCTTGTATTTTTAATGTAAGAGGTATTTGTTTTAAACACTCCAGACTAGTATGTTGTGTCTTTATCGGATCTTTTGACTCAACATCCCCTCGTTACTGAAGGCAGACATGGACTGGAGCACTCTGGAATGTGGCAGAGAATGTATTCTGCACTGCTGTATATTCACATGATGGTGAAATGGCCCCCGTGTTTCTCATTTGCTTTCAGATCAGAATTGTCTGCTGATCTCAGGACAACAGATTACTGTGGTGAAGCAGGGAGCATTTGTCAGGCTACAGGGAAGGTCTTGGCATGTACTGTAGTCGTGGACTCTGTGCTTCTTTCTTCAGACTGTTTTCTTCATAGTATCTATGTTAGAGCTGAAAGTTTATCACTTCTTCATAATTCTTGTATGTTCAGAAAGTGAGGCAATATCCATACGAATAATTTCACTGTTTTATTATCTTTATTAAAAATATTTTTACATGGCAAAGGACATATTAATAAGTAAAGTCCCTAGTTTCTCTAAATAAATCTCGTAAGAGCAACTTCTTGCTTTCCTTGCTTTTGCCTTTCATTGCTAAAGTGATAGTAAGAAACATATCTTTAGAGATACAGAAGGCAAAGACATGTATGAGAAGAAAATTAAAATATGGTTAACAGTTGTAGCTGACTTTTCAAAGAAGACTGCTTAAAAAGATAGACTGGTAGAAAAGCCAGTGTTCAAGATCTTTGCTGAAATGAAGCCAAGAGCTGAAAGTACATTTCTTCTATCTATTAGTGTTAAATTAAATGTTAATGACCTTCTTTTTCAAAAATTTGTTGGGGGAGGAGGGAGGAAAGGAAGGATTGTTTGTATTAAAAAAAAATAGCTTTAAACTTAAAACCGCCTTTGACATAAGCTGATAGTATCACTGCCAAAATTCAGTCTGAAGTTTACTCTTGTCTGAAATCCCCTGGAAATACAAGTGGGTGTGTTTTGCTTGAGTTTCCTTGTAAATGCAGTGGTGCCAGCAGCACTGTAATAATGACCGTAATGTCTTTGAAGGCACTCAGAGGCTTCTTCTCAAAGACACTCTTAAATAATTAAATCTTTTTTCTTTTTTCAATTTACATGGAATATGTAATGACATCACCCCAAGTACCAGATTTCCTTCCTTCCTTTCTTTTCTTTCTCATGAAAAGCATAGAGTATTTTAATTAAGACACTGCTTGCTAACTTGGATAGTAAAAACAGGTGATGAAAGAGCAGGTCCAGATAGTTATTAGTTGAGACACCTTAGTTACCTTTTCTTAATGCAGAAATGACAGCTTGAAAACCCTGGGTACTTCTGAGGTGATCCTAGAAGCCCTGGCTCCCTCCTGCAAATAAAGGGAGACATTTTATCCTCTTTGCTGCGCGCCCTCTGGCTCCTGGCAGTTCATTCTCTGACCGTTTTTGTCATCCATTTGCAAGGCCACCTGCCTATCTGTCTGTACATGGGTTTAATTTTTTTTTTTTTTTTTTTTTTTTTTTTTTTTTTTTTTTTTGTTTGTTTTTTTTTGTGACAGATACTGAGCGTCTCTATTCGGTAGTGTATGAAGAGGTCTGTGCGCGTTTTGGAAAGACCTATAACTGGGATGTGAAATCCTTGGTTATGGGTAAACAAGCCCTAGAAGCAGCTGAGATTGTTCGAGATGTTCTAGATCTTCCAATAACCAAAGAAGAATTATTAAAGGAATGTAAAATGAAGCAGGAGAAGATATTCCATACTGCTGAGTTGATGCCAGGTATGTTTCTTTGCAATATTTATAAACTCTTTGTGGAATTATTTAAATGCTAATCGAGGCAGAAGTTTGTAGTCTGCCTTCCACAAAGCAGTTGCTGTTAACAGATTATGTTTCACTCTTGTTTTAGAAAATTTATTCAAATCCACCTGTTTATTTACCTGTTTAAAAGGATATTTTACCTGTTAAAGTTGACAGAATTTTTTTTTCCCTGTTTACTTGGAGAAAAGCTTTTTTCATATGTTTTAAAAGAACAAAAAAGTCTAGATACATGTGCAAGAATTCTGGTTTGTAAACTAGACATTCTTTGTAGTTGTTGTTGCCAGCTGTGTTTTCCCTGGATATAAGCATAGTCTGACTTTGTTAAGCACAGCTGCTTTTGCCTGTGCATTTAAAAGTATGTGAGCCTGTGGGTTCTTTCATTGGGATTGATCTTGCCTAACCTGAAACTTGTAATTCAAGTGCAGTGTCTGAGTGTGTCACTGAAGAGGGAGGATTTTTCAGGTTATCCTAAGACAGGTGAGTTTCCTTACCTTCTGAAGATATGCGTCTTTTACCAGTGATTGTGCAGGGTGCCCAGATAAGTAGCTTCAACCAGGTAACTCACAGTGAGCAAGACAATGAATCTTACCTGTAGTGTGAATGCATATTTTTGTACTCAATTACATTTAGATCTCAAATGCTTAGAGAGAAATCCTCCGCCATGCAACACTATCAGTACCTAAAGCTAGGATTGCTATTAACTTTATGTGCAATGTTAAACTTTCTGGAGCAAATATCAACAGTTTATGAAGGAAAAAATAGAGGAGGAGAGGAATATAAAAAAAAGTATTCAAAGTGAAATAACTGCATGTCATGGTATGTGTTTAACAGTTATCATTTTTTCTCTTTGAACATGTGCTCGTTTGTTCTGACAATCTCTATAGCACATTAATGTTTTAATTTTAGATGCTTTTTTATACCTAGTTTCATAATGCATTAAGTGGATGAAAGTTAAAAATATGTGATCTGTTATGAATAAATAATAAGTGGCAAAAATAAAAGGTGTGATTTTTTTCAACAGCTTAAAAAATGTTAGTAGGTTGTATGTCCAGCTTAGTTATTTGTCTAACTTAGTTATGTCTGTAATGTCTTTTATATGCAAAATTTTTCAAATTGCATCTCTCTCACTTATAGATCCACCTGAAACTGTAAGCCTAGTTAAACTTTCCCAAAAAACAAGATAGTTGAATTGATGTGTTTTTCATTTTTCATGTCAAACTTCTGGGACTAACTTTTTAAATATCTCTTTTGCAAGCCAAACAAAAAAGTCTTGCCTGGATTTAGAAAATGCCAGATGAATAGACTGAGTAAAATGTTAGATGGCATAGAGAAGAGTTGCTATAAAGAAGCAACCCAAGTAATAGATGCTATTAAGTGGATATTCTGTGCCTGCTGAAGGTTGTGATAATGCAGCTGAGCTGCCTTGAACAGAGTTAGAAAGGTGATGGAACAGATTAGCCAAAGGAAACATGAAGTTTTGTACTGTTCCTGCCTTCAAAAAGTGAATTTTTGGCTCACTGAAGCTGGACTATTATGGACGAAACAAACAAAATTCATACTACGAAAAGCAAGTAAACATTTTCATCATCACCCGTTCAACTGATTATCTTTTCAGTTCAACTAAATACCCATGATAACCTTTTTCAGGCTATTTTCTAATGTAGAATTGATGTGAACTAGAAGACTTTATGCTCAGTGGCCATTGTGGAGAGCAAAGGCATCCTTGGACATTCACGTGATGTGATCTGTACTTTACTTGGTCATAGCATATGAGATACAAGCTGAATTGCCATGAATTTTGAGAACCCAGGTTGAGGTCATCTAATAAGCTAGAGGAAAGTGGCTCCAGCTACTTACTATTTAGTTTCTTTAAGAACTGCTCTCCACTTAACCAGACTTTTTAATCTGATTCTTTTCTTCTATCCTTTTATATCTTCTGAAGATGATTATTAATGTAAACTTTGTGGATTTATTCTACAGTCACCTAGTGTTCTTTATTTAAGAATAGGCTTCTTGCAGGTATTGCGCAAGATTTAAGACTGGTAACATTTTGAGTTTACAGTGTTCTCTGACTAAACTGGTCTTTCAGATTGTTACAGGTAAATACAGGAAAGTGAAAATTAATTGTTATATTAACGTTGTAAGATGACTCTGAACTGCTGTGTCTCTGGCAACCTTTTGACAATTGATAGACAGGTGAGGTTCTACTTCTCAATAAATTTCTAAAGTTTGTCCAAAAAATTGGATTGAAATTCAGTTTGGTGGAGAGCAGTGCTAAACAGTGACCAGTTATTCAAAAAAAAGTGACTCAAACAAAGTGGCACTTGTTTCAGGATGAGCTATGCACGTGGTCTTGCCAAAGATGATAGCTCTTTAAATTTCCAAATGAAGTAAATGACAGGTGTGTCAGTGGTGGTTAAGGAGAGTGTGAAATTTCAATGAATATTTAATTGGCAAAGCAGTTCTTTGACAGGTTAGAAACCTGTCGTGGTTCCAGCTGAGACAGAGTTTATGTTATTCTTAGTAGCAGGTGCAGTGCTGTGTTTCGGATTTAGTAACAAGAATAAAGTTGATAACACACTGATTTTTAAGTAGTGCTTACTTTAAATCAAGGCGTTTTCTTTTTCTCATGCTTTGCCAGTGAATAGGTGCACAATAAGCCAGGAGGGACCATGGCCAGGACAGCTTATCTGAACTGGCCAAAGGGATATTCCATACCATAGCACGTCATGCCTAGTATATAAACTGGGGTTGTTATCCAGGAGAGGGACCAGCTGTGGCTTGAGGATGGGCTGGGCATCAGTCAACAGGTGGTGAGCAGTTGTGCTGTGCATCACTCTTCTTAGGTTTTCTCTCTCTCTCCCCATCTCCCTTTTGTTTTACAACTGGTAGTATTAGTATTATCATTGTTACTTTGTTTTAATTATTAATCTGTTCTTATCTCAACCCACAAGTTACTTTTTTTCCTGATTCTTCTTCCCATCCCACCAGGGAGGACACATCCACTAAGTGAGAAGCTGTGTGGTATTTAGTGTCCAGGTGGGGTTAAACCGTGGCACAGGCTGCATGACAGGCATACCACTTAATGTGTAATGTACAACACTTCTGAGACATTAGTGGTTGAAGACAGAATTTTGTCTGTTTCAGTATGACCAAACTGACAGACAAGATTGAATATATCAGGATGTGGTCAAAATACAAATTTAATCTAAGAAGAAGCTAAGTCCATTTCTAATATGGAATTTTTTGGTACCTGTTTGAGGGTTTTTTCACAGTTATATTTATTTTTAGTTCTGAAAGAATCTTACGGAATGGTAATTTTGATTCAGTGGAGAAAGAAAGTAATTAAAGATGACAAAAAATGACAGGCCTGCCACTCTGTTGCTTTCCTAAATATTTCTGTCAGAGTATAGACATTGTTATCTACAAGAGTAATGTAGTAGGCTTTCTGTTTCTGCAAATGCATTTTGAGCATTTCTACATTGCAGGGAAGTGCATAGTCAGAAGATGAGGGAATGACAAGCGGAACAGGTGAAAACCATGCATATGTATATTTACCTATACATCTATAGGTGTGCTTTTGCATAAACCTAGAATATATGCAGAGCAAGAAAAAATGAATTGCAAGTTATACAACTCCCAATAGTTGCTAAAAATGTGTCAGGATTATGAAACTAATGCTATTCTTTCACTGTAGTTTATGTTTTTTTGGCTAATCGGCATTATCACAAAGCACAGATCCTTAAGGATTGTGTGGCTGTGTATACCTTCCAGACATTTTCCATTCCTAGGTTGTTGTTGTGATAACTGGGATTTAGTTGTTGCACCTCCTGTTCAGCCAGTGCAGAATGTGATGTGCAAGCTATTTTCCAGTTCAAGTACAATTGACGGTCCCTTGCAGCTATGAGAAGGTAATTTCATACCTCAATTTTAGTACCAAATGAAGCCAGTCAGAAAGCACAAAAACAGAAGAAAGGAAAACAGTTCAAATTTCAATGGCAACTCAACTCCAGTTATTTTTTTTTGTTTTTTTTTCTTGAACAGTTCCATTCAACCAGCAGTCTAGTTTGCTTAACTGTTGCTTCATTGGTTCATGTTGTGCCCTTGACAGTTAAACAGACTTTCTACCATGATATCTTTTCTTTCCCTTGCTCTTTTTTTTTCCTGGTGGTAGGAAACTCTAGTGAGTCCATGCTGGGCTCAGTGAGCCTGTTAACCCTAGAGATCAGCCAATTAGCTGCAAACTAAGAATGATGATTCCTGTTTGGCTGATATCAAACACTTGGCCTTTAAATCAATCAATTCCTAAAGGATTGCAATCTAGTTGATGCAGGTTTTGAATTATGTAAAATTTAGTACTTATATTCTTTCTACGGGCATGTGTCAGTATGTCCAAATGGGAGTAATTATTTGATGAGTAGGAAGTCTCTCCAACCAGAAGGATCTCTGATTCTTTTTTGAGAGCAGTAAGATGAGAAGATAAAATTTTTTCTTAATAGTCATTGTCTTCCAAAGTTGGGTAGGTTGGAAGTTTCCACCTCCCTTTTTGTAGCTTAGTAAAAGGATAACATACCATTGTAGATAGCATGCTTAAACAGTATGTCATAATAAATAAAGAAGCAGGTTGTTCTGGGAGTTGTGTTTCCATAGTTTCATGAGATTCAGAAATAGAATAGAATAGAACTATTGTATTTGGAAAGGACCTACAAATGTCATCTAGTCCAACTGCCCTGTTCAGGGCTGACCAAGTTAAAGCATTCGTGGCAATTAAACCAAGTATTGGATAACCCCACCTCTGTCACACTGTCACCTTCACAGCAGCAAGCCTGACTTCACCTGAGGATTGAAAGCAAGTATATATAATTAATAGCACCAGTGATGGGCTTGCAATTGTTGTAGCACACCAGACTACATAAAAATATTTTTAAATAATTTTGTTACTTAAGTTAACAACTTCTTTTTTTAAGCAAGATTGTTTTGTTTTGTTGAGTGCTTTTAGTGTTCAGAGGCTGCTGAGGTTTCTTGCAGTAGATTTGTTTTTGTGAACTTAAAGGATTATCATGAATTAGCTAGAAATCTAATCAATCTGACAAAGCTCTGAGTGGTAATGTTAACTTTTCTGTGATTAAAGAAAGAGATGAAATCTTGAAAAGATCTAGGTTTGGTGTCATATCACATTCAATGTGGAAACTAAGTGATTTTGGAAAAAAGGAACAGTCTTTTTAATACAGAAGCTATATTTATCCTTAAGATTTGCATTTGTGTACAGCTGGATGTAGATCATCAAGACATGCATAATATATGTACACAGTTAATTTAAGCACTGTATGGACCACTTTGGTTTCCTTTCGTCTTTTTCTCAGCAGTAGATCTTTTCTCCCAGATATGCACCAAACACTCTTGGACAGCTTGTTTTTTGTAACGTTACAGCAAAATGAAGTGTGGGTGAATGAAAATGGGTGTCTAAAGAGCCTTGATTTTGGTGTCCCAGAGGTCAGGTGTCCTCTGTTCATGTGCTGCTTAGTAGAAAAAGTAACTGTATCTACACAGTGGTGAATGAAGAGCAATGCTATGAAGATGTATGAGAGGGCGTACTGAAAGTCTGTGAGAGGAGTGTGAAGTTCTATTTGACTGTTGCCATTTAACATTCTTGTTGGCAACGTGGACTGTGGGATTGAATGCCCTCTTAGCAAATTTACTGGTGATACTGGGCTATGTGGCCCAGTCAACATGCTGAAGGGAAGGGATGCCATCCAGAGGGACTTGGACAGGCTTGAGAGGTGTGTTGATGAAAACCTCAGCAAGGTCAGCAAGGTCAAGTGCAAGGTCCTGCACCTGAGTTGAAGCAAAAATACAGGCTGGGCAGAGAACGGATTGAGAGCAGCCCTGAGGAGAGAGACTTGGGGCTGCTGAGTGACAAGAAGCTCAACACAACCTGGCAACGTGTGCTCGCATCCCAGAAAGCCAGCTGTGAACTGGACTGCATCCAAAGCAGCATGGCCAGCAGAGCAAGGGAGGTGATTCTGCCCCTCTACTCTGTTCTTTTAGAGACCCCCATGGAGTGCTGGATCCAGCTGTGGGGCACCCAGCATAAGAAGGATGTGCACTCATTGGAACAAGTTCAGAGGAGGACCACGAAGATGATGAGAGGGCTGAAACATCTCTCCTTGAAGACTGATTGAGAGAATAGAGTTATTCAGTCTGGCGAAGACTCAAGGGAGACCTTATAGCACCTTCCAGTACTTCACAAGAACTTGACGTAGGAAAAGTTGGCCCTGCCCATGTCAGGGGGGTTGGAACTAGATGATCTTTAAGGTCCTTTCCAACTAACATTTTGTGAATTTTGAACAAGCTATGTGAAGAAAGAGCATGGTGACCTGTATAGTTCTTCCAACAAATATTTCAGTGCACAGGTCTGAAAGTCTGTTGATTAATACAGTGTTCTTTTAAAAAGTCTGTAGCCATCTGTTGTTTCTTCTTCAGAATATACTGCATCTCAGCAAGATGCAAGACTTAGCAAGTATAGTTGTATAAGCACAGACTACACTTTTGTAGACAAGCTCCAAAAGTATAGCAGGGAAAGAGAAGCAAACCATACACATACATCACCAAAGGTAAAGGGAAACAGGATAAACGAGGTAGCAGATTAACAGACTAGACAAACATGATATGAAAATAAAAATGATTATTTTTTGAATGAGAGTAAGTAGTTCAGATTAAATAAATTATTAAGTTATACCACCCTCAGCTACCCCTCCCAAGAAAGCATAACCATATATAGATACAGCATGTATAAATACAGTAAAATATACATAGGGAAGGATCTGGTTCCCCATGAAATACAGATTTTGTTCTCTGTTAAAAAGAACTTCGTAACATATTTCCATACCCTACCCTATTTTTTTTTTTTTTTCAAAACACCGTATTTCTTATCAAAAAGTTTGGGGAGAAAATCTTTCCTTTGGCTTATAATTACAGTTGACAATACAATAAATGTGACTAATAGTGCTCATTATTATGTAGTACAAATGAGAGTGGCCTGTATAGCTTATGGAAATAAGGAAAATGAGTATCTTTTCAACAGCTGAAATTAACTGGGAACCAAGTTGCATACTGTGATTATAAAATACAGACAAACAAGAATAGCACAGGAATGTAACTGGATCAATTACCAAATAACCAGTAGCTACCTTGGGAGAGGGATAAGACAATCTGTAAAATGTCCTAAATAACTCATATTTTTTAAAGTATTTTTGTAGTCCCCAAAACTATGTCAAAGGATACACAGCAGCAGTAGGTAGCACTAAAGTTCTTACTTTAATCATAATGATTTGAGATCTGTGTTAGTGAGAGTTGTTGGACTTGATGATCCTTGTGGAACCCTTCCAACTCAGCTTATTCTGTGATTCTGTGAAATAAGAAGTAATATTTTTTATTAAACTAGTTAAAGTATGGATAAGCTTTTGGACATAGTAAGTCATCTTCATATCAGTTTAAAAATACCTATTTTCTATTTTGAGTTATTTTAAGAGTTCACATGTGTTTACTTTCTGGAAAAAAAAAAAAAACAAACTATGAAGAGAAAGACAGAGAATAATCACTCTAAGTCTAGCCAGAGGTTTTATTATTTCCATACATGTAACCGTTAGCTTTCTGTAATGATTTAACTTCCACTTGAACTTCTGCTTGAATCTGAAGAAGAATATGCAGAATCTATGAAAACTGCATAATAACTTTAAGGAATATACTGTATTTATGGTTTTGTTTGGGAGATTATTATTTACTGTCTTGAACTAAAGTAATCCCATGTTATACCATTTCTTGGACTATTAGATGTCTGGCACTGTAATTGCATTATTAAGGACCATAATCATTTGGAAGAACATGAGGTATTACTGTATAAGATGATTCTCTCTTCCAGCCTACTCAAAATGTTTTTCAGTTGGTTAACACTGTAAAATTGGTTAACACTAAATTGGTTGTAAACTATAAAGGAATATTATGTATAATGGTTGGGGCAGATCTGAAAGCTCTGTGAGCTGTTTGGATTTTGTTTAAGGGTGGGAAAATGTTGATATGTGGGCTATACGTCCTTCCTAGCAGAGCATGTTAGCTTTCAGATAAATTAAATACAGCAATACACACACACATATTCTGTTTCTCTATTGCCTATTGATTTCTTGGTTTTCTTTCTGGGTTTGCATAGTGCTTAAAATACTATTAATGAGAAATAGGGTGTAATTGGTATGTGGGTTTGCCTCAGTGAAGAACTAAGGAGTG
Organism: Dasyornis broadbenti; assembly: GCA_013397935.1. Lineage (NCBI taxonomy): Eukaryota > Metazoa > Chordata > Aves > Passeriformes > Dasyornithidae > Dasyornis > Dasyornis broadbenti. Next base: position 2,967,205 of record VZRN01006015.1, read on the forward strand.
GCAAGAGGGGTATAATACACTGTGGTGTTTTTGAAAGGATATGCCACTGAAAATGCTGCTGTTTATTTGAGGCCTTCTCAGGTGGGAGGTCCTGTAATGTAATTTTGAAGCCTAATTTTCATAGAATTTACCTTACGAATTCTAGGAGTTTAACTTACTATGGTCCTACCTGCAATGTCTACTTTTTCTTGAGAGAAGATCTTGTGAAGTTCTGGTCATTTTTAAGAATTTTTTGTTGCATAGCTTAATGTTCATCTTTTTAGGATTGAAAGACGCATTACAGAAGGCAATGGAGCTGTCTGTGTAGGCCTGAGCATTTATGTGACCTTCGTCCTGCGCTCTGTGCTTACAGTATATAAACCAGCTGATTTCCTGAAGCTGTAAGACTGTAGGACTTTGGCTGTGTTTATAAGACCATCAAACAGTGGATTTTCAGGCCCTTAGCCTGAAATTAGAATTATTAGCATTATTGCTGTCAGAGCTTGCTGTGTGATTGTATGATGGTGTTGTTATGCCTTCAGATGAATCAACTGCAAGCAGAAGTATGAACACAAGACATCACTCAATTGGGGAACACAGGAAACTGAAATTTTCTTATAATTCTCTTTCTTATCTCATATGTTTGCCCAGTTTATCATGGAGATCCCTTTCTTGTTTATCTTGAAAAGCATTCTTATACACTATTGTAACATGTTTATAGACAAAAGTTTGGTTGGAGACTAATATTTGAAAAAAATAGAAGAGCTTTATAGTATCTCCTTTATCTGGAAGCTTTTCAAAAGAAATAGATCTGAATCTGAACATACAGAAGTGGTACAAACTAAGAGCAGTGTTTTGTTCAGGGATAGATTAATACAAGAAAAGGAATGGTACAAAAATTTGAAATTATAGCAAATAAAATGTAGCAAAAATCTATGTGTTGTTCACTGTTCTGAAGTATTGTGCATGACACAGATCATGATTATATAAAGCTAAAAGGAAAATAAAAATTCCCTTTGCTTTTCATCAATTTGAGTTAGCTTTCAGGAGTTTCAGCTTGTTAATTTTCACTTAATGATGAATAATGTCATTTGATTATAAAATGGGATAACTTAAAAGGAATAATGTAGAAAACAGTGTTGTAATAGTATGTAAATAATTAGATAGGGACTCTCATTAGATCATTTTAGTGTAACATTATTTGGTTTCCTGAACTCTTGCTGTACATGATTGTATTAGTCAATGAGAAGAAAAATGTGACAGTTAGCCCAAGGGTTTTGTTGTTTGGTATAAATCTTATTTTGAGTTTGTGAGTTGATCCAGTGTATTAGTCACCATGATTTCTAAAGAGAATAACACCACATTTGGAGTCTAATAGAGGAATAAAAGTTCCTTTTTCAAAAAAATAATATGTATTATATATGCTTTTCAGCAATTTTCAGAACAAAAGAGCTAATCTTTTTCTTTTAACTGTGTCTATGTTCTCAGAAGAAATTGGTCCTTTCTGTTGGTTTAATTTGTTTTCCTTTTCACAAAGCTGATAACTTCATTGATGTTTGTGATTAATTGGGTTTTAAAGATGCTGACATTTAAAGTTGATCCTTCCTTGCAGCTTCTGTAGCAAAACTCTGCCTACAATTATTTTCATTTACTTTTCTTTACAATATTCACCGGTGTTTAACTCTTGTAGTTAGAATATATTAAGCTTCTGTGTCTGATCTAAAACTTCTTATTTAAAGAGCATAAAGATACAGTACTTACCTCTTTGACTACCTGAAAACAAGAGTACATTTGGAAATAAAGCATAGCATTGTGGGATATTTATTCCTAATTTTTTTATAATTACTTGAAGAATTTATGTTTTACTGCGTAAGATATTTATTGCCTGCATGCATAAAAATGTTTATTGCCTGTGTGCAACATTTGGAGTGAATTCGTTTGTTGGAAAAACAGAGATCCTTATTTATTTTGATCTTTAATTTTTATTCTTGCTGTTTATGACTGAGCTTTCAGTAGGAGAGGTGGAGGGTGGTCCCAGGAGGTCTAGCAGAGGGGTCCCTCTGGGATGGATGGGCCTTCATCCCTTGATCCCATGGAAGCTACAAGTAAGCTGGAAGTTAATGAGATCATGGGAATTTTCTGCATACTTCTTTATAATCATTGAGTTTGCAATTGTTTGGTTTTGATTGTCATTTGATTGAAAAATCTGTGTTAACTGTAGAAGATATAATGACACAGTACTTGCCAGGTGAAGTTTCTTACAGATCTTTAAAGCAGTTCCTCAATTCCCCTTCTGTTGAGGTTTTCTTTAAAAAAGGTCCTAGAAAGATACTAAGAAAGGTATTACCTTTTAATGAAGAATTATATGCTGAATTATAACAATAATTATTTCGGTAATTTGATGTGATGGCAAAGTGTCTAGAGCTAAACTGGTGGTAATTGATGCAAACAAAAATGGATTTTCCTGATCTATAGCTTTTATGAAGAGGAAGGCAAACCGGAATGTAAATATTTTTCAGCTGCTACTGTTTTGAGCTTGTCAAGTTATGCTAGATATTCTTCCAAAAGTGGTTTATTTGTTTTTTTTTTTCTGGGCAGCTGATTTGCCCCCTACTTTTTTTTTTCCTAATCCATCTTGTTCTATTTGCACATATGCAAATAATATTTTTTAAATGGCATATTCTTATTATAGTGTGTTTTCTGAAAAATAAAAATACTTGCTCTCTGGAGTTATTAGGGACAATTGCAGTTTATCTCCCTGTTATGAGGGAAGCCCAAAAGAAATCAAACACACATGCATACACATTTACACACTGAAGTCATGACACGCTTGGGGAATACATGAGAGAACCCTGAAGAAATAACCTTTCTGCAACAGTGCTTTTCTGTTTGGAGGCTGGCTACCTCCAACAGAAACATAGAATAAACATACCAGTGAGAGATGAAGTGAAGCTGTGATGCAGTGGGACTGAAGAAAATTAGCTATTTGAAAAAAGCACAGCTTTAGAGAAAACTAACTATATCATAGCAAGGGCATAGGAGATAGGAAAAGTCTTCTGCTTGTGTAGTCTTTGGACTTATTTATATTACTACGCATATGTATGCTAGCCTTGCTAAAAATCGCAGTTTATTACTTACAGCTTCTCAAAGCCAGGCATATAACTATACATGAGAAAAATGGATGGCAGATAAGGTGGTTGTTTATAGAACTGAATGGCTGTTGAGGTGGCAGAGGAGGGGTAGGAATGGTTTAAGGGAGTGGACTAGACATATAACTGTGAGAGTGAACCAGGAGGAGGGGAATAAGATTATTTTAGTATAACCGGGCATGAAAAATAGGATAAGAATTCATGTAGTTGGAAGATGAAAATAGAATTGTGCTCAAGTTGTTCCAAAGAGCCAAAAGTCAACTGGAGTGTACTTGAACCCAAACTACCTGAAACTAGTATCCTGTGTTCAGTACAGTTGGGATTAATGCTAAGAAGCACAGATGAAATAATTTTACAGGTATGGAGGATTTGCTCTTGTGAATTGATAAAGACTAGACGTCCACTCTTGTTCATTATTAGATAATGCTAATTTTTTTTGTGTGGGAGAGGTATCCAGCATTTAGAATGCTTCAGCAAAGAAGCATTAGAACCGCTTCATAGAAAACTTAAAGCTTGCACCGAATAACAAAGTATGTTTCCCTCTGACACAGACTGTTGTGTTTTCACTGTTCACTGCATTAACCTTCCCTAGAAGACTGGATCAGATTGAAGTTTCTACCCATTAGGCTTGAGGTGTTCATTACTCTGGGTTCACAGCATCAGTAGATAAAGCTCTGGTATTAACAACTGTGACTGACAGCTGCTCTCTTCTGCCCAGTGTTACTTGCTTTAGTAATTGTGAAAGAAACTGAGCTCTCCTAGGGGTTGGTTTGAGTCAGCTGGATCCCTGCTTCAGAAATTGAAACTGTGCCATCCAAGGAGAAGAGTATATTTCTTTGACTTTTGTTTTTTTTTCCAGAAGCATAACTGTATATGAAAAAAATGTTCTCCCAAACTCTCAGATCCCAACCTCCAACAGTTTCAAATACTAAACTTACGTAATGTGGGGACATTACTTAATGAGTTTCTAGAGGGTTTCATTATGTAGTGATGTTAATCAAATTTATGACATTTTTTGAGAAAAGTGTCATTTGATAGCAGAAAAAGTATATATATATGACTTACAGAATGTTCCATGATTTTTGAGTGTAGAAGGAACATTTCAGATGTAGTAAGAATTTTCTTTTTACATTGACTGTTTGAAATAGGTTTATTACGTTCAGTAAGGCAGCATTGTTGAAGTATTGCTAAATACTTTGTAATTGGGTGTAAACATTACATATACCAACTTATATGCAGATATATAAAAGTGAAAATGTTTGTCTTGCAGGGGTAAATAAGCTGGTCCGTCATTTACACAAACACAACATACCCATAGCTGTTGCTAGCAGCTCGAGTACGGGGACATTTCAGTTGAAAACAACTAGACACAAAGACTTATTTGGTCTTTTTCATCATGTTGTGCTGGGAGACGACCCTGAGTTGAAGCACGGCAAGCCACATCCTGATCCATTTTTACTTTGTGCAAAGAGATTTCACCCTCCTGCACCTCCAGAGAAGGTAAGAAGGGGATGGTACAAATTAAATTGAGGAATATTCTGTTTGGGCTATATTTGGATTTTTTTTTTTTTTTAATGTGATAAATACTTAGATTAATATAAATGTTATAAAAATCAGCAACCCCTGTTTTCAAAAATACTTGAGCTGTTGAAGAGAGACATCTCCCGCCACTACATCTAGAGTTTGTTATGCAGATTGCTCTGATTTGCTACATGATAGCATGTAGTAGGAAAGTGTAATGATTTTCCGCTGTATGCATAAATCTGCAAGCTTAACTTCATTATTCAAAGTTTGGAAGCAGTTATTTAAACAGAGGTCAGTTTATTTTTCATACATTCATGGCTGATTTACCTCTTAAGTGTTGAAACGTTAAATATAGTTCTTTGTGAAGAGGACATATATTTTTCCTAAGCTACATCTTTTCACTAGCAATCTATATCTCTGAGATCGTAGTTCTTGTTTCTGATTTAAAACTATCAGTTTGAACAATCTTTCTCAAATAGTAGATGTGTTTAGTTTTCATATATGTAACTTTCTAAACTTCATTCTGAAATAGAAACCTGTAGGGAGAATATTTCACATAAACTGAGGGTTAGTTAAAATAATGTCTTCATTTTTATTTTAAATTAAATTGCCTCTATCCTTGGAATATTTTTCTCACTTCTTCTCTGTCCCAAGTGGAACATATGTTCTGAAGTTTTGGAGTTTCATTACTGCAGAAAAATGGCATTACATGCTAATTTTAAGGAACAAATTTAGGTGTATTAGACTGTGATTACTGTTCTCTCAGTAGAATTATTGGGGAAAAAAGGCTACACAAATACATACAGAATGATTAGCTAAGATTCCTCAACCTTTTCTACTTCAAGTTCTCACTCAGAGTCTAAATGGTATTTTCATTGTGTGGGAATAGAAAGTAAAGTTTGATGCAGTGTGGTTTACTGTGGAAAACTGTGTTTGGGTTTTGGTTTGGTTTGATTTTTTTTCTGTTGCAGTTTCTCTTGATATTCTGTATATGTGAATCAACTTCATTTGTAAGCTTGCATGTTCAGAAATTATACACCAAATGTACCCAACCAAGGAACCTGAATGTCAGCTATGTTAAACAAATTGAACTATAATTTCATGTGAGGTGCAGAACTACAGCTTTCCCAAAACTCTTAGTTTATGTGGTTCTATTTCAGAAAAGTCACAAGGTGGTGATACTTAAAACTGACAAAAACATTAACAAACAACCCAAAAAGCAAGCAACAAAACCAGTGAACTGGTGACACTGTAGATACTTGTTTTGTTCCTTTAGTTGTGTTAGCATTGAAAAATATATTTGAAGAAATCATAGCATCTATATTACATTTAATAATTTTAAATTTCAAAGGTATGTTAGACAAACAAATTCACAGATTGTTTATAGTAGTTTTTTTTTTTTGTTACCTTTCCTTTGAAGAAGAGCATAGATGTTTGAATCCATATCTTTCCTTTATAAGAAGTTTACAGCATCAAGTTCCTTTAGTGCAGATAATTCAGCTGAACTTTTTTAATTGCATCTACAAAAGTCACAAACGTCAAAGTGTGGGAAATTTGCACATGTACAGAACTCCTAAGAGGAGGGAAATTAAAACAGTACATGTGAAACTATCCAGAACATTTGTGACCAGTTGCAGTGGAATGGGGACACCTGCAGTGTTTTGTCCCAAGCAGTGAATGAATAGAGAGCTACAGGTTGGATTTCATGCTAACAATCAGTAATGTGCAAGTTTGCAGCCAAGTATAAGGAGGTAATGTCTGCATAAGCAAGTAATTGGACTCAAGCAAAACAAGTTATTTGAGCATCGTAGGCAGTCCTTAGGCCCATGCATCTATGCTATATGTTATTTGAATGTTTTCTGTTGGATTCTGGTTAGGGAGTACTGAAACAAATTGAACATTAATAAGTCCAGTGACCCTGACGGGATGAACTGGCAAGTGCTGAGGGAACTGGTAGATGTTATTTGAAAGACCACTTTCCATAATCTTCAATCTGTTATGGCCATTGGGAGAAATGCTTGAAGGCCAGAGAAAGCAAATGTCACTCCTATCTTGAAACTGGGCAAGAAGGATGACCCAAGGAGCTACGGGCATCTCAGCCTCATCTCAATCCCTGGAAAAAGACGATGGAACAACTAATTCTGAAAACCATTTCCAGGCACAGTAAAGACAAGCAAACCATAAAGAGTAGTCAGTATGGCTACACCAAGGGAAAGTCATGCTTGACAAACTTGATTAACTTCTTTGATGAAGTGACATGCCTGGTGGACAGGGAGAGAGCAGTGACTATTGTCTGTCTGAACTGCAGTAGTGCCAATGACACTGTGACCCGTGTGATCCTCTTAGGGAAGCTGTGGATGAGCAGACAGTGAGGTGGTTTGAAAACCGGCTGAATGGCTGGGCCCAGAGGGTTGTGATCAGTGGCACAAGTCTAGTTGGGTGTCAGTGATCAGTGGTGTGCACTGGGCGCGAATATGGGTACAGCCCTGTTTAACATCTTTAATGGTGTGGTTGTAATGAAGAGAATGCTCGGGGGGATCTTATGAATGGGTGTGAATACCTGAAGAGAGACTGTAAAGAAGAAGCCAGACTTTTTTCAGTAGTGCTCAATGACAGAACCAAAGGCAATAGACACTGATATACACAGAAGACTGTCTGAGCGTAAGGAAACCCTTTTTCTACGGTGAAGATGGCCAAGCACTTGCAAAGGTTGCCCAGAGAGGTTGTGGGGGTACTCAAAATTTGTCTGGTTCCAGTCCTGTACAACGAAGGGCATTGGACCACTTGAGCTCTGGAGGTCTCTTCCAATCTCACTCATGCTGTGGTTCAGTGATTAACTTCACAGATTTGATCTGGGGAAAAAAAACCAACAAAAAACCCCAAAAATACTTTTTCTAAACAATATTTTTCTGTTCCACTTTAGTTTATAGGGCTCACATTATCTAAGATCATGCTTCTGGAATTTATAAATACTAGAATATTAATTTTTTATTTTAAAGAGTTAATAATAACCAGGCCGTTTGTGTGCATTTACATAATTTATATGTATATTTATATATATAATATAACTTTTCAATGTTATCTTGAAGAAGTTTTGTTTCATCATAACAAAAATGGTATGCAAATAAATTTATTTTAAATATGGCTGTGAATCAGAGGGTTTCTGACATCCACGTGCCAACATATTTCCAATATACTTATGTCATCAAAACTACACAGATTAATTAATTTCCTTGAGTTAAAGGTGTTTAGTTAAAGGTTTTGAGGGCCAAGGCATTTCTTTCCAGTATTTTGGTTGACTTGCCTATAGCTTTTCTGTAAAATAAAGGACCTTACTAATAGTTCAAGAGGAAATAAATCCATTTGTGTCCACTTTTTAAACAGAGGGATAGATTGTAGTAATACGAATGGTCATAATTCTCTTATGAAGAATCAATCTGTTCTATTTTAAAAGTTCCAAGTGATGTAAATCATTGCCTTAATTTAAAACACTATTTCTTTGCAGATTCTTCCATTTCTAATTAATTGATCCTATAGTTACAAATAATCTCTGTACCAAATCTAGAGAGAGCTCATTAAAATTTTTTCAGACTGATTAAATGGCATTAGGATTTATGAGTCTCAGTGGACATTTTGTCGTAGAACAGAGAAGTTCAAAGAGAAATTTTCTGCTACTTTTTTGCTACAGAAGATGTAGCGAAAGAGCAGTAGATTCGGAACATTATGACATTCAAATGTGTTATAGTTTTATTCTGTATTGTACAATTAAAACAGAATGAAGAAGGCTGGTTTAGCACTTAACATGACCATTGTTATTGTGAGTTTTTCTAAAAAAAAAGGATGCTAAAACCTTTTTTCCATATCATCCCCTTAATTTTTTTCCTTTTTCTACTTTTGTTTCCCAATTCAACTCCGCCATTTTTAGTGTATGCATGTAGTGCATATATTTTACTTACTATGGTTTTCGGATAGGCAGGTATTTAGTTAGTGATGTTTCTCTTATTCCATTTGTATTCCTGGAGGTTTAGGAGTACTTTATTTAAAGTACAGAAATTACAGACATGAGCAGCCATTCTAGGTGGTGCACTGAGCTGTAAGTTGGAATTCCTGCTGTTGAAATCATGTCTTTTAGTCACCATAAATCTGTGCCTTTTCTGTTTTATAAACTAATTGGCATATACTCTTTCCTGAATGTTTGCAATTCACAATTTTTTCATTTTAGAAATAAAAGAAGCATTAAATGTAAAAACACATTGACATTTTTCAGCTTGGTTCAAGTCTACATCAATGGTTGTTTCTTCAAGCTTGGCTCTATTCTGTTTCTTGCGTACATCTACATTACCAATTTTTTTTTCATCTGAAACAGCCTTCTAAATAGCTATTCATGGTATAAACCATTCTGATTTACCCAAGCCCTACTGTCTTGTCTCCTTGGACTCACAGTTCTTACCAGCTATTTTATATTGTTAGATATTTGTTTTTTCCAGCGAATATAACCAGCGATCATAATGGGCAGAGTATACCTGAGAATATAAAACATATATTAAAGTGTAAGGCTGCATTCAGGAGGACAGATGACAGCGAGTCTGTAGTTGATCACTGTTGTTCTCAGACAGTGTGGTCTGACACAGACAGATACAGCACATGCCAGTGGCTACTTACTACATGAAGACGATCAGTGTTGCTCCACGGCTCTTTCTGGTTGAAGGTGCATTTTGAGGTGGAAAGCAGAATTTAGTCTTTGTTTTCAGAAGCCACTGGACTTTCTTGTCTGTACAGATGTATTACAGTTCATTAATTAATTCAAATTAGGCATTTGATGGGTTAGAGTTAGTAAAGAACAACTTGTGTTGTCTGATTTGTTGATGCCATGATGTCAACTCCAGTGTAGCCGTGTGGTTAGTAGACTGAATGAAGGTCTAGGATGTTTGAGTGTTTCTGGGGTGTGTGTTTTCTTGTCCCTCATCTGCAAGGTTATACTCTGCCAGTGTTCCTGTTAGCCTTGCATACTGTGCTGCACAGTGACCAGCTTCCAAACACAGCAGAGAAGATTCTCACGTGGCAGAAGTGTGTTGTGGTGGGGATGGTGAGGTGGTGGGACTGCTGAGCAACTGACTCAGTGTTACAAGAGATTGAAACCACTGCGCCTGAGTACACGCACCTTGCTTAATTGTTTTGCAGCAAAACCAGAGTTCATTCCCTTTGCAAATTTAGATTATGTAGATTTAGATTACATAGATTTCACTGTTATTGTACATAGAGTGATTGAGAGGCAAATGAAGTAAGTCCCATCATTTGTGTGTACCCAAATTAATTTAGTTCTGTCATGTAAAACATACTCTGAAGTGTTGAAAGTGGATAGCAGGTGAAATCTGAAAGGGTGTATCTATGGACTTGGGAACAGAATGTTTCCACTTGTCTGCCTTCTAACCAACATGAGGTATGAAGTCCAAGGAACCTCCCTTTTTCTGATTTTGTAGCTTTTTGGAGAAGTGGGTTTTTTTGCTTTCATGTATACATCCAAAATTGCCCAGTCTCAACAGCTTGTGTCTTTTTATCAGGAACTAAAAATATCTTACAGTTAGTCTTTTGTAAAGCATAATTGGAAAAGTAGTTCAGCACATTTCTAAAATGCCAAGAAAAGTTCTCCACTGCGAACATAACAGCAATCTGGGACTTCTGTTTGCTTTTTAAAGCAGATCAGAAGAGAATTTTATCCTTGTCTTGTCCACTGTGTGGACTACTTCCTGAAAAAAATGGAGGAAAATGTCTTTTTGAGCACTTTTGAACCTGGGAAATTCAGCCTCCCAGTCTTTGGACTTCCTTGGGGATTGTCGTAGTTACCACATGATCCATCAGCTCTTTGCTCAGAAAGGTTCTCAGCTAGAACTTTTTCCTGAATTCCTAAAGCCTTTACTTTTCTTGTTCGGCAATGTGACTGAAGGCTTATTTCTAGATGGCAAGTTGTTTTTTAACTATTTAGTATACGTTGCTGGACTAGTTCTTGAATTCTTGCTGCTATGGGGAACTGCAAAATAATAAACAGCATAACTTTTTTTTATGGGCTCCTTTCCCTGCTGGGGAAGCTATTGATTTCAGACAAACACTGGAGAAATTCAAAGGGATAAACTATTAATAAATCATACTTTTAAATTGTGTATTAACCAATTTAAAGTAAGTAGGTATCGAACAATATAGTTTTATGTGTTAAGACCTCCATCTTGCAATATTTCTAGAAGCTTAACAGGTTGGGATGTACTTTTAATGTGATATACTCCTGAACAGTGTGTTGGCTGAATCGTGCACCTTCCTCATTGCTACATAGTCTAAGCATGTAGCACTTACTTGTGTCTCCCAGGCTGGATGGTGAAGTCTGTCACTAGGATGCTTGACTTCCAGCTGTAGGGAAAAGAATGTGAGGTATTTCACCATGTCTCACAGTCCAGGACTTCTGAAGTTCTGCTTGTCACAACCCACTGGTAGAGGGTGTGATGCTGGCCAAAAGTTCTTGTCAGGTGGAACAAAGGCACTGGACCACGTGTCAGGGAGCTCTGATGATTTATTGTACAGTCTTCTTAAGTGGGGCAACCAGCCCTATGTTTACACTCAAAAGGTGTTGGCTAACACACTCTTAAATTCTTACAATATGTTTCCATAAAAAGTATCAGCTAACAGTCCCTTAGCTTTGTACAGCACACTTCACAACTCCCACAAAAAACTCCCCAAAAGGTGCCAGCTCACAAACAAGCCACCACACCACTACACGGAAGTAATGAGTTGAGGTGGGGGGACCAAGCACAAATCTTAAGGTGGAGCAGGAAACTGGCTCAGGACAGCACTGCCCCACCTCCACGAGACCCTCTCCTCTGACCACCTTTCTTGTAGCAGTACTCTGAATGTTTGAGACAAAACATGCTTAGGGTCTGGTCCTCTACAGTACTGTACACAGGCATCTTTTCCCTAAACTCATAATAGGCCACTATTTTATACTTACAAGATAATTAAAGGAAGGAGACTGTTTGTTTGTTTTCAGTTTTTTTTTTTTTTTCAATTATCATGCTCTCAGTTCCTATGGTTGATTTACTTCCTCCCTTTTCTCCTGAAGCATGGGTACTTGTGTGTTCACACATGCACACACCTCCCTCTCAACCTGCCCCTCCCCATGCTGTCAGTCTCTTTTTAAATATTTGTGGAAGAAAAATGAGATGTTGCATGGCTTGCAAGTAATTTAACTTTTAAGTGTTCCAGACATTGCCCTTGTTACTGCAGTGCATGTTTATTTATGGATGTATTTGTCTTACAGAGATGAAAAAAGACATTGAAATTCCATGCAGAAAGTAACCTGGTCAAGGTTTGCTTTCACTTAAGGTATCTTAATGATTGGAAGAGGAAAGAAGGATTATAATTAGTTCTTAGTCTTTGGGGTATCCTACTTGGGAGGTGGAGACGTAGGAATATATTTTTTTTTCCTTGCATTTGTCTTGATAATGTATCAAGTAGCTGCTAAGGGACTTGATGAAATGTGATGCAGAATAATAAATTATGCTCTGCAGCCTTCTTTGCTTCTACGTGAGGTGAGTGTGTAAGCACAAAGAGACTAGTACACCTCCAAATTCAAAAAGCGTTATATTCAGATTAGCAGGTCACTGGAGATGTGTTGCTAATTGTTTTAGGGAACTCATTATGGGTATTATCACATATTAATTAAGCATAGTAAGTAGTAAAAAAGAGGGGGAAAATCCATATTTTGTGATAACTTGCTCACTGTGTTATCTTTCCTTTCTTTCAAGACCTTGAGCGTTTTCTTAGAGATGCCAAACAACAGTCATTGAATAATTAGATTTTAATTAACAAGAATTTTCACGAAAATTGTTTTAATGTCTTTTGAGTTATAGCAAGCATGAATAAATCCTCTTTCAATAAGATCTAGTACACTGATCCTCTCTGTATCTGAAGTTACCTTTGTAATCACCCAGAGCTTGTTGTAACAATGGTTTTCAACAGTTTCAGGACAAAAAATGAAGAGTGAAACAAGGAATTGCATTGTTGACAATATTCTTTGGTTGCTTCTTTGTAAATTAGTGTCATGGGGAGACCTCTGGAAACGTTTGAGAGACTGCAGTCAGCTATGTGTTGTTTTAATGCACAAAGGCTAGGGAATGGTGAGGGGGGTTTTTTGCTGTTCGTCTGTTTGTTTAAATTACGTGTTGTTTGTGGAGATGTGGTTGTAGGCAATTTTCAGAGAGCTACTATTACAAGGTAGGGTTCTTATTCTGTTGCGTGATAAAGAATTTGTAAGAGTCTGTCTTTTTGGCGTGGTTGCAGAAAACCTACATATAGAACCATCAATTAACACTGGTAAATTATTTATAGTCTAAACAGGGCAAAGCTTTTTGTTCAGACTGATTGCTGCATCACAAAATAAATGCACTTAGAATGTGATTACAAAGTGTACTCCATAAAGCAATATTGCAGGTTTTTTATTATTATTATTGTGATAGGTGTTACGAAGATAAAAGACCTTGTAGTGTACAAAAGGGCTGAAGACATGAAGACTTGTCTGCTAAAAAAGGATGCTTAACATTTCCAGTTCAGCATCTTTTTATCTTAGAATAATAGCATGGTTCAAAGCCAAGAAGGAAATGGTTCAAGTGAAACTTCAGTAAGACAGAAGTGATTCTGGTTTAAAGTAGAATACAATTCCAAGAGGTGGTAGAAAAGCTGTCCTCTTCTTCCATCAAAAAAAAGCTTTTCATTTCTGTCTAAATGATACTGAATATAGGAATTGCTGTTCATGCTCAGATTCAGTGCCCATCTTATTTGGTATCATCTTGGTTGACAGCTAATACCATAGGCTTAATAATCACCTTTTAGCTAGAGGGGGTTAATTTATCCACTTAAATCCTGTTGCTCCCATATCAAGTTGTTTTTAACAAAAACAGACAAAAAGTATGCTCCAGTAATCCTTTCCCAGGCTCTGTGGTTTTTCTTGATACTGATGTGTGTCTAGGACAATTAATTCTATATGTATTGCATATGTTCCAATGTCAGCGTTTTATATGTTATGAGTGAAAAAGATAAGAAGTAATGGATCTGCCACTCCATATGTTAAATGCTGCTTGTCATATGCCTTTTTATTTTTTGTTCCATAAATAAAGCTCTGTAGAGTCTGTTCAAAACCTCACCATATGAAAGGGTTGTGTTTGGGATTTTTTGTAGAGGTGGGTGCAGTGATATGGTTGCTTGGAGTTTTTTCTCCTCTAAAGCATTCTGATTGGATTTCTTCAGACCCTTCCTATCAAAAGCATTTTAACATAGAATAATGTCTGTGGGATATAATACACGGAACATTCCAGATGAGACTACTTTATATATGTCTGTGAATATAAACAGTATCACCCAAGCTCTTAAGTTTTTACTGAGCTCAGATATTGGTTTTTCACTGATGGCTTACAGTGGCTTTACACTGATGTCCTGTACTTAAACCAAATGTTAGAAAATGTATATGTTGTTTATTTTCTTCCTGTTAATGTGTACTTCCACATTTCTTTACCATTTTATTTCATTTGACGCTGCACCGTCCAGTAGACTACTTTGTCACTCCAAAGTTCTTACAGATGTTATCCCAGATGACCTACATGACTTTGTGTCATCAGCAGATTTTACCAAGTATAGAGATAAGGATTACTAGTCAATACTTCCCTGAATAGCCCCAGAATTATTTTAAAATTTATCTGCACCTATTTTCTGAGATAGTGGCATGGTAATGGAAATGGCTTTTGATGTTAGTAATTCCGTCACTTCATAGGTTAGTTTACTTCAAAGCCTGCCTGAAGGTTTTACTGACTAGCAAAGGCTAGTTGATGAGATTTCATCCATTGCTGAAAATATCTTCTGTTACAGAACATGTTTTCCTCCATTAGGAAATTATCCTCTTTCTCCTGAACAGACACCTGGTCACACTGATATCTGTTCAGGTGCTGTTTCCAGAACATATTATTGCATCCTGTAACTCAGATTGGAGCTTTTAGCAGCTTTGCAGCCTTTAGATTAGCTATGATATATCATTTGAAGACTGATTTCAGTTGTGAGTTTTTTAAATTTCTAGGCCAAAAATTTTCATTGAAAAGGTTTCTTTCCTTAAATTTCAGCAAAAAATGCTTGCAGTTTTTTTGGGTGCTCCTCAGAAGATAGCAACATTTTTGCAATTATAGTAATGACTAATACAATGGTCATATGATAATTCCATGAAGAGTTATATTATGTAGAGTAGGTGTTTGAAGTTTGGGAAGGTGGAATTCCTGTAGTCAGGTATTCTAGAAGTCAGGAATAATGCTATGACTCTACCATACTGTGACCTTTACTAGATCTGGGAATGCTTCCCTGATTTCCTGATGTTTGTGTGCTGCTCAGTGTGGTCATCGTATTTAGATTTAAGTACACATTAAACCATGTGGGGATAACCCAAATCATATTCGTGTATGCTGGCTCACAGGCATGGAGTCCACTATGGACAACTGCTGGAGCATTATGAAATACATGTAAACATCTAAGACTATAAGAAGTACAGATGTAGCTTGTAAAACTAACTAACACACACTGATTGGCATTTATTTAATGAACATTGTGGCTTCTTAAGTGAACAAGACTCCAAGTTCTTATTTTAGGTGACAAGCAAGTATTGTCCCTCAATTCTCCTCTGAGTTGAAGAATTAACAGAGGTCATTCCTGATAGAAAAAAGAAGTAAATCAGACAGCTCTGCTTTCAGTTGTGTTTTCTGCTGCCCTGGTCCAACAAGGAGAAAAAGCAATTTAAGCAAGACAAATTTCAGTTAATAGCCCAACAATAAGAAGGGGAGGAAGAAGAGCATGTACCAATGATTCCTGAAAGAGTGTATTTTTAAATATACTGCTGGAGAAGGATGAAGAATGTAGGTATGAAGATTGTACAAGGCACAGAGGTCAGCATGATATAAGACATACAGCTGAAAGTGGGAGAAAGAGATAAAGAATGCAATTAAGTGAAAGGATATAAGATGTCTAGGGAGTAGAAGGAAATAAAAGCAAGACATAAGTAATTGTGGGTAAGATAATATAGGGCCTTGAAGGTGAAAATGAAAACTTGAATTTGTAACTGCATTAAGTAATCTATATACCTTCATTATAAATTATAAAGAGCTAATAGTGTGCAGTAGCCCATTTGTCCTTAAGGCTTTCTCAAGCTTTTTTAGGGAATGTAGATGAAGAGTGAGGAAACAGTCGATAAGTTAATGATGTATATACTGAAATAGTAAAAGCATGTACTTTTTTGAGGCTAAGCATTCTGTCTCAAGAGGATTGGTAGATGATGTGACAGGGCTAACATTACAGCAAAAACTCTTCAAACATTTAGGATGCTACATGTCTAAATTTAAAATCTCATGAACATAGTGGAAAGAAGAGTCAGCTGCAAATGTGCACTTTGGCATGTCTCTCAAAGTAAAGTTTTCTTTAGAAACACTGATGTCAGAGTTTCATCTTCTATTCTAGTATTGCATTAACTAGTAATTCTAAAGCAATTGGACAATTTGTTACTGTACCTTTCTCCTGTCATTTGATTTTTTTTCCTTATCATCTTAGCAATCAGTTGAAGAGCAGGTACGCTTGAAAGATGGTTGTTGACTTTGAGTAGGCTGGTGGAAGACTGTTAGAGTGATATCTTCCTATTTACAGCTCCTCTTTACAGCTGATATTAGTAAATTATAGCCTTAATTTTCTTTAAGATGATTAATATTTAGTGGAGTAGCTTCTTGTTTCTCTGATTTTGTTTAAATAATACAGTGCTAATGAATGGGGAATATAATGTTCCCTAAGTTGAATACTTAGAAAAGGCCTTCAGTGTAGTTTTTTCTAAGAAATTTTGAAATTTATCTATTCTTTGCTAGAACAATCCAGTCTTGCCAGCTTTCACACCATTTTTAAAAATCTGTGAATTGAGTCCTTAGCTTCTCTGAGTTGAGTATGTGATCTGGCTTTGTGTAAAGTGATTACTAGTAAGAGCTTCAGGCTCAATGTCAGTCCAAGGATGAAGAAATCCATCACAGAATGCTGTATTTTAATAAAAGGATTTCAGTTACTTGGCAGTATAAAGACATAATAATGCTTGTGACATGCTGTGGTATACTGCTTTAGGATCAGACTGAATATTGGAATAATAGCAGCATTGAGAAGAAAGGAAAAATAGGATGTCTGATTTGAGCATTGCTTTTTATTCTATTGATTTCTATATTTAGCATAGTGTATGGTATGTCAGGCCCTGGTTATAAAGACCTGTGAAAGAAACTACTTGGATTCCTGGTCCTGCATGTTAGGAATCAACCAACGTGTGATGCGTAAACTTGCATAGAATTGGATAGATCCTAAGGAAGATCTGCTGCAGAATGTAGATATTGGGGTTTGTGTTAAAAGCTTGTTTGCAGACCCACGAAAGAGCTGAGAGAGGTGACAGCAGGGGGAGGGTCCCAGATCACACCTTCCCAACTGCTCCCACACCTGTCACAGAAGTCATCATCCCATCAGATGACCATCTCCCAATGCCCAGCGCAGCACAGAGTCCCAGAGGTAGACAGGAGCCCAGATTAAGGTCTCAGAGGGGGAGACAGCCTATTGGGGCCCTCCCAGGGCTGTCCCAGAAGCACTATCAAGGTGAATCAATGCTGGATCAATCCTTTTGAACTGAGGGGAGATAGTGCCTAAGGTGTGGCATGCAGTATGGGATGCAGAGGAAGAGAATTTGGGGTTGGATTGAGATTTATTACCAGGAAATAGAGGGATAAGGGGGTAAAAAGCCCTGGATGTGTAAATAGGTGAAACATTTTTCTGGCCATGCACAGCTCCTTACCAGTGCAGTGTTACCTATATTAGCAAATTCCACTTCTAACTCTTCCTGGCTAAAGGGCTTCTGTTCTGTGGTCTGTGTGTGTGTGGCCAGCAACTGGAACCAGACCTGGGCAGAGGCCCATGTGTCCATGTTCTAGTGGCTGAAGCGAGCAAGGATCTGGGTGCTGGCAACTGGGCAAAATAAGTTGCCAGCCCCCAGCCTGGGATGGCAGGTCACATTGGCCCAGCCCAGGCATTTGCAGAGCCACTGGCCAGACTGAATGCAAGTGTGTGAGCACCAGAGAAGATGCAGCTGAACAACCCCGTGGGTCCTTGGGAATGCTGAGTATAACTGCATTGAGCTGTGTGTCTAGCCTTGTGTATATAGATATATAGATGTATATTTATTTATGTGTGTTTTTGTGCTTCTGCCTGCTGGGAGATACGTGCTCAGCCTTGCTACTGATTGGACTGGGGGCACACAGCTGTGGCTGCCTGCCCTCTGTCAGGCTATTGGATGAGTCTCTATCCCCAAACAGCAGTAACCCATTCCCTATCATGTGTTTCTCTCTGTAAAGGGAGACTGGATAACCAGATAAGGTGTAAGTGTTCCAGGTAGGTATCATGCTCCTTCTGTTTTAGCCTCCTAATAAATCCCCTCCTTTCTAAACATCTCTCAGAGCCATTTGAGCTGAGTTGCATAGCGGAAAATATGCAAAGTAAACATGGAGCTGTGCCCTTATTCTGTTTCCCTTGCCCCTCTCATCTATATTGCCCAAAGGTGAGGGATGTTTTTTTCAGTTGAGGTAGTTACTGCAAAAGTTTAATTTTAAACTTTATGCTTTTTATATATTTGTGTAAATAAGTTTGTAAATCCTTCTTTCCTTTTCACTTAGAATTTCTCTTACTACCATGCCTTCCTTCTTGCTTCAAGAGGAAGAAAGGGAACAGATTGTTTAAGGAGAATCTGGATTTTCTGTTTACAGAGCAATAAATGCTCTGAAATGAACTGCAGTTGTGTATGTTGTAAAACTGCTTTTGTTTGACAGGTTAATAAATCTTAGTCGAAAGTCTGACTGACTAGAGATATTAAAAGCTTGTGTTGCCTGACTAAACCAAACAAGCCAACCATCTTTTTGCATTTCTTTATAAATACTGTAAAGGGCTCAGTATTATTTCAGTTGACCATGGCTCTCATTTTGTTTGCAAAGTCTTTGTCTGTGCGTCTCCACACAGTTTGCTTTTTGACTTTTTTGGATAGGTTTTGTTTGTTTCTTTGTCTGTGTGGAAAACATAAACCAAGATCACCTTAATTGGCTAATGCTTAAAGTGCTGTGATTCTTCAACAAGTACACGTGTTCATGGTGCAGACACCTTTCATTAACTTTTGCAGGTATGAATAAGCCTAGGAATTTTTAAAGAATTTTAAATTTGTGTTTTCAACCATATACCTATGTTGATCTACTGGGATCATCTGTTATGTCACTTTCGTGCATAGACATACAAGAAAAATCTGCTCTATATTCACCCTGCAGTAAGGATCCTTCCAGCAGCTGGATGTAGGTACTTAGTTGTCTCTGGATCTCAGTCTTGTGCTTCCCTTGTTCCACAGAGCCTCTCCTGTGCAGACACAGGCAGATCTCTTGGACAGCCCCAGATGCCATGGTCTTTACAGCAGCTGTCCAAGGCTACCTTGAACCTGCCCTGTCCCTCCAGGAGCCAGCACTGACTGTACTCTTGCTAGTGGGGACATGCCTGGCTTCCAGGACACTTCACCTACTTGCCAGCTAGTCCAGCATGTTCTTTGCTAGCCCTCACACCCTTATTTGCACACCCATCCACACAGCAGGTGCTGCACTGTGGGCACATGGGGCTCTTGGTTCCATGGCAGGACTGACACTGACACCTCCATGCACGTGTGCACAATAGTAAGCCTTTGCCCAGGAAAACTGTCAGAAATGGAGTTTAATTAGAGGAGACAGGACAGGCTACACAGACTGGTGCAGGAACGGCCGAGAACAGATGGCCCCTACTCACACCCCACCAGCCCCTTCTGTCTCACATTCCCACAGGGTGCCCTGAGCCATGGAGCCTCTCCTGCTGGCATGTCTGTGTGGCCTTGTGGCACCAGGAGTGGCTGGGCCAGGGCCTCACAGGACTGCTGGGGCTCCTCCTGCCTCATCAGGCAGCACAGGAATGAGCTTCTCATAGGCTGATGACTGCTGTGGTGTGTCTTGGGGCAGCTGGCCAGGGTGTTTCAGGTTCCCCCACCTGCCCTTGCTGTTCCTGCAGTGCTGCTTCCTCTGTGCCAAAACGAGCAGTTCTGTCAAATAAATTTAACATGTGTGTGCATATGTGTATGTATTTCTGCATATGAAAATGTACAGATCCCTCTCTGTAGAAACTTGGCGATTTTAAATGTTTATGTTCCATACCTGCTCTTTGGACTTAGTAGTAATATGATGTTTCATAACCACAGAATATTTGGAAGGAAAGATTGTTTTTAATTGAGATCAGCCTACCTGGACTGTGTTCCTTTTCTGCAAGGAAGGCAGTTACAAAAGCAACCAAAGCAGAGAGAAAAACTTTTTTAATTTATAGGGTAAGTAGGAAAACAAGGAGAAGAGAACCTTGGCTGGAAGCCTGCAGCAGTACCACTACCAAGGACGAGAACATCTGATTGAGAGAAGCATTTTGAGTGTCATGAGCAACATCCTTGCTTTTCATCAAGTTGCAAGATGCTAGGTGTCTATGTGAACTAACTCAAAAGGACAATTGTCACTTGGTTTTGTAAGATTTTCATCCTATTTCTTTTGGTAACAAAATTAAAACATGACCTAGTTGAGCTTATAATAACAGTATTTCTAGGCAGAGTAATTTTTTTTTCCTGTTTTAATCCATCATCTTGATATTCAGTAGAACTACCTGTTAAATTCCTGCTTTCGTTGTCAATGAGGAAACTGTTCTCTATGGCTTTAAAAGTACTGTAGTGTTTTTTCTGCAGATGCAGGGTGAATAAAGAAAATAGAATTTTTAGTGTCTTTTCTCACACTGTTCTGCTTGCTATGACTAGAACTTGCAAACCTTTGAAGACTATGAAACAGGTGTTTTTAGCCACACCTTCCAGATTTGCAGACCCAGAATATAAATCCAAGTTAGTCTTGATGTGTGGATGAGATTTTCAGTCCTCAGTCTTTAGACATATTTGCTATTTGATTTATCAATTTTCTCTGTTCAATTAATGAATCTTACCTCTAACTCACTAGAAGCAGCTGGAATTAATTAGCAAAGACTTGAAATGTGATAGAAACCACTACAACTTCTAAAAACTAGGAGAAAAGAAATCACCTGAGCCATTTCCTGTGTGCTGAATCACAAAATTTGAGATTCTCTTTTGCTTGTTCATCTGACAGGCAGCCTGTCCTCCTTTATTTTTTGTAGTCACAGCATATTTTACCTGGTAGCCAGAACATATAATTCAGTGGACTGTGTTGCAGTTATACTTTGTCACCTTGACACACCTGCTGCAGTCTGGTTTCCCTGGGGAATCCTTATATAATATCTGGGTCCTGAAGCTTCTGAGTTATCAGTAAGATGCTGCTTGGAGCACTCAACTGCTTATCAATTTATCCAGCTTCTTGGCAACATCTTGGCATCTATTTCTGAACTGATTGTATTGCTGTATTAGAGGCGCTCTCTTTCAGGTCGTGTGTTGTGATGGTTAGAGAAATGTAAAATCATTCTTTCCAATATGCCATGGTAGTCTTAACTACTATATAAATACACATAATTTGTTTTTAAATAGAAGAAAAGAATGGTGGACTATGCTTAGGCAGAGATGACTTGTGGTTTTTTCCCAAACACGTGTGTGTTATAAGCACATTAACTCTCATTCAGGTGCTTCTCTGTAATTTGACTGCAGGCATTTGTAGAGAAGGCAATTTGTCTTTGACTTAACTGTGAAGAAATGTGTTTATATCAGTATTGGGGTGACTGATACACTTCCTAATGGAGTATGTTATATTCTCATCATAGGTTTTCTAATGGTCACTTCACAATGAGTTTTGTCTGTATTTTTTGCACATTTGTCATTCAGACCCTTAAATTTAGAAGTTCCATTACAGTCTCATCTGTCTCTGCACCAGTGAGTCTGGCTGCACACTTTTGAACAGGAAAGAAAACCTGATTGATTTCCTATGGTCAGAGAAAGAGGTAATTACAATGGCTGGTGGACACTGAGTTGACCATGAGCCAGCAATGTGCCATTGCAGCAAAAATGGCTGATGAGGAGTGTTGCCAGCAGATTGAGGGAATTGCTTCTGCCCCTCTACTCAGCAGTGGTGAGGCCATAATGGGAAAATACTGGGTGCAGCTCTGCACTTTCCAGTAAAAGGGACGTATTGAGCTACTGGAGGGAATCCAGCAAAGGGACACCAAGATAATTAAGGGACTGCAGCATCTCTCATTTGAGGAAAGGCAAAGCGAGCTGGGACTGCACAGCTTGGAGAAGAGAGGGCTTAGGAAAACATTAATGTGAGTAAATACCTGAAGGGAGAATGCAAAGAGCCAGGCACTTTTTAGTGGTGCCCAATGACAGAACCAGAAGCAATGGGCACAAACTGAAAGACAGGAGGTTCCCTCTGAGCATCAGGAAACCCTTTTTCACGTTGAGGGTGACTGAGAACTTTTGAAGGTTACCCAGAAGTGGTGGAGTCTTGCTCCTTGGAGATACTCAAACAGACTGAATCTTGTCCTGGGCTGTAGGTGTTCCTGCTTGAGCAGGGGGTTGGCCCAGGTGACCTTCAGAGGTCACTTTCAACCTCGGTCAAGGAATCACAGAATCACAGAATATTCTGAGTTGGGAAGGGACCCACAAAGAGCATCGCGTCCAACTCTTAAGTGAATGGCTCATACAGGGATCAAACCCACACCATGCTCTAACCAGCTATACTGCAGTCATGTGATTCTGAGTCCATACAATACTTACGTAGCATTTGCTTATCTTCTGTGTATACATGTATATTATGTGTGATCCATTACCTAGCAATAAGTAAGTGATAATTACCTAGCAAAATAATGTGTCAGCAAGCTTTAGAGTAACAATTCCAACAGTCTCAGAGAAATGGACACATTTAAATGGGAAATCAACCCCCAACCCCTTTCCAAAGATTCACGCAAACAGTTGAAGGTCAGCAAATGCAGGATACTTCAGATTAGCAGATTCACTAAGTGGTGATTCTTACTTTTAATATAAAATCATTATTGTGTTGGATGAACAAGTACTTTTCACTTAAGCATATGGCCTGATGAAGTGTTTTGAGGACTTTGCCCATGAGAGGTCATTTTACAGGCAAATACATAGTAGTTTTCCTTTTAAATTAGCCTGCCATCTGTCAGCTTTATACCCTGTTGAATCTGAACATTATTTGTGGTTGAAATATACAAAAATGATATTAAGAAAAGCTGATGAGAACCCAGATACTGATAAACTTGTTTCTTGGAAGAGCTGAGTTCCCAAAAGTAGTTACTCATGGCAGAAGTTGTGTGACAAGCATACTAAATAGTTTCTGATGCCATGGCTGGCATTTCCAAACTGATGTTCGTGTTAAGCCAATGTCATGGTTGTGTTAGTTACTGATCTAATATATATCTTAAACTGAATAAACTTTAAGCCACAGAGAGACTATCTGTATGGAGACCATATGTGTACCGTGTATTTATCCACATGCATACATACACATTATAAGCATGTTTTTCTATTTTTGTTCATTGTTTACTCTGAAGCATTCATTTATATTTTACATCCTTATTCCTTTCATGGAAAATGACCTGTTACTCTTCCTGTAAGCATGCCTGAATCAAAATAAGAACTGAGAGCTTTTGGCTGGAGTGATTAGCATTCTCTTATCTGGTTAGATCTAGTCTAATAGAAAAATAGGCAGAACTTGATGACTGGGGGTCATCAATGCATTTTAAAAAGTGTTTCTATGCAGTATTTGAAATAGCTAGATAATATTATTAGCGGAATTGTGACAAAAGCAGGTTGAAATATATTGAGATTAAGACTTAAATAACTTTCCACATGTGAATTCATTTTAAAAGTATATTAATTTTCTTATTTACAGAAATACTTGGGCTTGGACTTTACAGTAGAAAGGAATTTTCTAGAGGAGCAGTCTGTTTTACTGATTGATTCAAATAAAACTGCTTGATATTCACTGGCTTTCCTTCTCTGCATTTTTCATAGCTTGAAATACCTAGGTAATTATTGCTTCCCTAAAATAAACAAAATAAGCTGATAAAAACAAGCTAGAGATTAATGTGAAAAGCAGAACTTCTCTACTGAAATCTTTAAAAAAATAATTATTACCTTTTTTTAAACTTTCCTCTTGTTCTTAATACATAATACATTCTTATTAAAAAATTTTGGTTTTACCAGTAATAATTGTATTGATCTAGTAGAACTTGCCGTGCACTTACAGTTAATGCCCTCATTCAGGGTTAGGAGAGTGGTTCCATTGAATTCATTATTTCTCATAATAAGTAGTTCAAAGGGGAGTATATTATACATAGAATATATAGAAATATTTTTTTATTGTTATTATTTTTACTTTTGGTGGTAGATTCTACATTCTTCAGAAATAGTGTCTTTAGCACACAGAAATAATTTCTCAGGTAAAGAAAATTATATAAGAAATTTTGAATCCTGAGCTCCATTTGCTTGCACAGTCAAAGCAGCTTTGTGAACTCAGAGGCTGAGAAATCATCTTTTGAAATCAGGAGGACAGTTACTTAAATAGGTCTGATTATTGATGTAATGAGGCTTTTCATTTCAGATGTGGTATTTTTAGATTGCTGTTGCAAAAATAAATTATGAAATTATGACATTCCTAACCATTCCTAACCAATGCCCACAGGTAGGCTGCTGTTGAAAAAGAACATTCATAAAACCTTGCACAGCCATTCTGTGGTTTTACACATAAAATCAGCTTTAATCATGCCAGGTATAAGATGGTATGAACCTATAAAGTTGAAGGGATGAACCCGTATAATTCAAATACCGCCCAACAGGAACTTTTATATTTCTCTTAACTTTAGGAGTTAATATTTTTTCCAGCTTGGTTTTGTACATTGTTCTCCACTTTCCTCTTTGAAAATCTATATTGAGAAGAGAGAATTGCCATTTTTAATGAATTTGTTTTCTGGGGTTGAGGTATATATAAAATAATTATTAGAATTTTGTTAGTGTTTTGATTGTTTTACTTAAAGATGGTAATTTCTGGCTTTGCGCTTGGAGTTTTATGTGAATAATCTTAAATATTCTCTAACATAACTTTCAACCTTGAATTTTGAAAGAAAAGCTCTTTTCTTACTGATCAGGAAGAGTTAAAGTGTAACACAGCTATATCTCACTAAGTCATTCCAGATTGGTGACAGTTTAATGAGAAACTTGTACTGAAAAGAAAAGAAAGATTTTTTCCGTGAGGTTCTTGCACTCCCAATGAAAACCTGTTTAAAGGTTAATGCCTCTTCTCACCCTTTCTCTCTTTATTGAAAAAATTAGGAGATGACTTAATGGCCAAAGCATATGTGGGCTGTTATTAACACTTCTGTCAAAGATTACACAATAATTAAATAATGTTTAGATCAAACTGATGTAAATTTCACTATGCACTGTGTGGGAAAATAACACTGGTCAAGAAGACATTATAGAACAAAAACAAGCTATTGCCAAAAGAGATTTTAAAAAAATTACCTTGCTCCATGAGAATCAAGTGCCTTCCACAGCACCTGCTGAGGCAATTGTAGGCAAGTGATGGTGTCCAGTTACACAAAACAAACAGGAAGGGTACTTGCTCTGGCAGCCTGTGCCTGTGGATTTGTCCGTATCCCCTGTGGCAAAAAGTTCATTTCTTTTATTTAGGAAATACTTTCAGTGCCTACTTCCAGTTTCAGTTTGAGACTTAGAATTTGGATGCATCGATATAGTTCCTGGTTCGTATCTCTGATGTGCTTGCTCATGAGGTAGGCTTACATTCTTCTCCAAGGTGAAGAGAGATTCAGCAATAGGCAACAGGCATAAGCTGGAACACAAGAAACTTCTGGATTCTTGGAAGACCATTTTCACCATAGGGATGGTTTCACCATATGGGAACAGGTTGTCCAGGAGGTATGTGGAATCTGCGTGATTGAAAATGCTCAAAGCTCACTTGGCCAAGGACCTGAGGAGCCTGCTTTGGCAGGACATGTGTTGGGTAGGGTGTTTCCTGATGGCCCCCAGGGATCCCTCTCAGTGTATATTGTCCTACACTTCTGAGCTCAGTGTGCCAGGTGCATTGCTTGAATGTGTTGTGTATTGCATGTCAAGGAAGTCAGTGGGTTTGGTAAAGGTAGTTCTCTATGGAAGGGAAGGCAGCACAAATTTACTATTTCATTGTACAGAGTTACGTTTTAGGCCACTTTTAGTGATAAATGACATAAAGCCCCAGCATGTTACGCAATATGAGTAGCCTCAGTAGAGAACATCTTGAGTATTTGCCTTGTGTTCTCCATAAAAGAACAATACCCTTCTATGGCTAATCCAAGCTGCAGTTGATTGAGTTAGATTTCTTCTGCCAGGATAATTGGACTCTGTTTCAGAAACGCCTGGGAATTTCTTGAGGCCTGTAACACAAGTTGCCATACAAAGTTCCCAGTGTGCTGTCCTCTAAACACACAGTGCTCTGTGAAAAGAGTGCTCCAGCCATCCGGAATGATCAGAGTAACCCCGCATGTAAATGTGACCTTCTCCCTGCCTCACAGAGCCACTGTGTCTGGGACTGACTGTCACTCTCAGAAACACTTCCTTTCATTTGATCAAGTCTTGAAAACGAGCAAGAAATATGAAATTTCTTCTCCTTCTTCCTCATTCAAACCAATTTATTCTTTCTGGCCTTCTTTAAGATAACGTTTGGTGAACTGGTTTGTGAGAGAGGAACTGCTGGTGTGGCCTGAAATCTAAAGTGGCATTTATGCGAGAGCTAGGAACACAGAGTGATCTAATTATGTGCAGACGTAACACATCTCCTTTTTTTTTTCTTTTTTCTATTTTGAAATTATGCTAATGATTTTTTGGTTTATAAATTTTATGGTAAATAATTTGATTCTTATATTAGTCTGGAACATACTCCTAGTAGTGAGTTAATAAAAATCTGAATTAAAAAGCATATGTGCATGTAATTTCCAAACAGTTCTTAATATGAATCATTGACTCATAAAGAATGGTGGCTCTAGTTAGTATTCTGAATACTCTGGTGCTTAAATCATTTGATTTTAAGTTTCCAGCTTGTTTATTCATTTGTTATAGCATTTAAAAACATCTTGGCTTACTGCTCATTTTCCTTAATGGAACTAAGTTGTGGGGCTGTAAGCTGCATTGCTTTCTTAACAGCATATTTAATATGATTCTGTTGTCCGTGGCTGGTCAAATTGGCACATGTCCTTAAAATAAAATGAAATGTAATTCATTATTGTATTCACTATTGGGATTTTTTCCAACTATCTCTGGAAGGAGTGTAAGTCCAAAGATTAGGAGGGAAACATTAATCATGTTATTTCATTATTGTTTTTTGTTAATTCATCAGAGAATTAACACAGTAGGAGACCAAAATTGCAAATATTGCAACTGCTTTAAGTGGATTTATTCAATAATGTTTAAGTAACTCTGATAGTAAATGGGTCAACCAGAAATACGTTTTCCTCTTGTTCCTGGGTACTTGGAATATCAAAACATAGGAAAAAAGAAAACATAAGTTGAGCTAAAAAATAGCCAGCATCTGTGTTATGACATGTTAAAGTTGTTGTTTCCCTTGTTTTGAATTTCCACAACCTCCCCTAAATAATATACAGCATTTTTTCAGCATCTCAGCATTTTGTATGGGATATAGATGGGTCTGTGTTATATTCTGAATTATCTTATGCTTCTTGAAAATTTCTGGGTCACTCACATGACTAACATGGTCAGTACTGAAATTATATCAAAAATCTGAAAAAAATGGAGCAAGGAAAAATTATAAAAGTTGTTGAACAAAACATAAACCATGATTGCAGTAGAAATATCTTTCAGACTGCTAATTTATTTTTTAGATACTATTTAGTTTTGAATTTCATCCATGTAGTATGGGCTAGTATTTCACAAAGAAAAAAGTAAAAATACTTTTGACAATGAACAGTCAGCAAGTTATCTGTAGAAATGAAAGGCCTGAGCACCTTCTGCTTTACAGAAATAACAGTGTCATTCTGATATCCATGTGAGCTGGCTGTACTTGGTGAATTCCTTCCTGCAGCCTGTTTCACGGCTTTTTTTAGTGATACGATGAATTCTGAATTAGTCCTTAAATGCTTATAGAAGACTGCATTGTGCATATATATATATATATTTTAGAAATTAATGTATAAGGGTACCAAATATTTCTAGAGTGCAAATTTTAGATAACCCATCATGCTTTTGACCAGTTGATTAGATTATGAAAGGAGAAAACATCTATTAAAATAAACAAGTTACAGAGTATAAGATGCAATCCATAAGAAGCCCAGAACATAATATGTCACGTTCTGATACCAAATGTTTCTGTGTCATTTGAGGACAGATAATGAAAATGTTCTTTCCATTCTTTCTTTACAGAACAATAGATGGTAGTGTTAAATTTGCAGATGAATTCTGTGTATATAAATCATGGCATCTTTAGTCTCATCCTTCAGTCTGTTTTAGAGCTGATATAGTAGTGTCATATGTAGTCAAGCATATTTGTTTGATAAGCACTCCCTATGCATATGTGTTACCTTCACAGGTTTTCCAAAATCTTAATTTCAAAACTGGTTTTAGTCTTTTATCCTTCCAGGCTTCTTGGATATTACTATTAGCAATAACACTTATGGATATCCCTGTTAGTCACATAATTATTCCATCCAAACATTTGCAGTAAATGGGTTAGAGAGGGCCTGCTGTACATACCGAGAGCCTAACTAATACTCTTTCCTTAAATTCTTACATTTCATATAGGAAGATGAGGTAATGAGGTGCTGCAGTGATCTTATTATTTCTTCCTTTGGTAAAGTGATTAATTTTTCTTCTTCTAGATTCATAGAGTGAAATATAAATTAATATACTTTGCTACTTTACATTTTAAGCATTTAGTTAATTCCAAAGTGAGAACTGTCCTATATTAGTATGACCTTTTGAGAGATCTCATAGCAGTAGTATTGATCAGTGACACAAGTTTTAGAAATAATGCAGAGAAGCAGCCAGAATCTCAGCTGAAGTCTGTATAAATCTCATCTGTCTCTCAGTTGGAGTGATGCTGATATTGCAATACTTATGCAAAATGGGGAAGAACTTGGCTGCTTTCATGTCTCTAAATTTAGGGTGTGGGTGGTCCAGGACAGTGAAGAGTTTATAACATCTCTGTGTATTAATAAATCCATTTTGTGTGTGAACCTCTGTAAACCTTTTGTCATCCATTAAAAATGTGACTCTGCTGTTGACAATAAGTTTCAGTAGAAAGAAAGACTTAAGGAATACCTAGTACACTTATTTCCTGTAACATGCAAGCATCTGTAATTATGGGTCATTTGCCTGGCTTCTTTGGTAATTAAGAGTTTTAATTGTGTCTAGTTCCAGGGAATTAGTTAAGCTTTTCATTATGCATATTGCCTTCCGTAATCATCGGCTCCTCTCCTACGGTAAGCTTAGTGACATCATGGAAGTCAATTAGGTCTTTCAAGGCAGAGAAGTGATGTACATTCTTTTTTTATGAGCTGGATCAGAAAAGGTTTCTGAAAAGCCTTGATAATGCTCTTCTGTGCAACATTTAAGCTTATTCTTCAAAAAGCAAAGCCTGTCAGAGTTTCATTTATTGTCCTCAGAGTGCTTAAGGTCATGAACTAAGGTATTGTTAAGAACAAAACCTATAGGCACAGCTGTGTTTCTATTCTAATAGCAATTGTACCAAGCTATTCAGGATCAGCTGGTTACATATTTGTAGTAAGTAATAGTGATAATGATGAACATTTTAAAGTGTCACATTGTTCAAACTGGAATGTAGTATGGAGGAAATGAGCACAAAACAGATTGGTGTGACCCCTTTGGATCACTGAAAATCATTAATTAAGTTTTACTTTATTACATGCAAGGTAGAAAGCACCTTTAACTTTTCTCTTGACAAGACTCCAAGTTGTTGCTGACATGTTGAAAGGCAAGAATCAATATTTTAAAAAGAAAGGAAATCAGAAGGAGAGGGTTCCTTCCTTTTTCCTCTTCCACTGTTTCTGACAGATGGGTATCTATAGGGCAGACATTTAATACATCTTGCAAAAATGTTTTCTTTGAATGTAATAAAGTTTTTGCAAATTGCAACTTGGTTCTCTTAGAGCACAGCCAGAACAAACACTGTACAGCCTTTATGTTCTGCGGTGAAATAGTTGCATATTTGAGAACCTAAAAGATGCAGTATGCTGTTGTATGTTCACAGAATCATAGAATATCCTGAGTTGGAAAGGACCCACAAGGATCATCGAAGTCCAACTCCTGGCCCTGCACAGGACAGCCCCAGGAATCACACTATATGCCTGAGAGCATTGATTAGTAGATATGAGGAAAATTGCCCTAACCATCCCAACATCTGTTTTCAATTACTAAAATTACTTGTGGCAGTGATTTTGGCAGCAGTAGTAGTAGGAGTGCTAATAATATTGATAATAAATGCAGTATGAATTGCAGAAGTGTTAGAAACCATGTGTCAGTATAGGTCAGAATTTTTCAGATCATTGGATGCCTAAAGTTGCTATGGGTTGTCCATGACCAAAAATTCAAAATGAACTCTAGATAATGGCAGGAAGAGAAACGCCATTATATAAATTCTGGAATGAACTCCAGAAACATTATCTTTTATTATATAAAATTTCAGACCATATGATTTTAATATATTTATCTTATATGTTTATTATTCAATATCCTGATGTTAAATTACAAAATCCACATAAATAATGTATGATTATTTTTAACAACTTTGTTTCCAAAGTGCAATCTTGAATGATTGTGACTATTGTAAGGCATCGAACTTCTACCTGACTGAACTGTCTCTTCTCTAAATGTAACCTTCCAATATAATTGTTTATTTTCTTTCTCATCATTGCTTTGGAAAAATTAAGCAAGTAAAGCATGTCTTTGACAGCACTCATTTCTGGTAAGTGGTGTCTGTCTCCACTCATCCAAAGTCCTATTGTTGACCTAAGTAGTTTAGTGTTTCCCACTTTGTGTATGTAGGAAATGCCACACCTGTAAGTGAAAGCATTGCTTTTGCCATTTTTCAGATTGTAAAGTTGATTTGGAAAAGTTAAATTGCCTGCTTATAAAAGTATTTAGGCCCTTGCTTAGCTTTACTTTAAGCTTGTGATTAGACCCATCCCTATAAAACAAAGCACTTAGGAACATCTGGATAATCAGTTTCTGGGATTTCAGTATGTGTATTGATGTTTTTTTGAATTGAAATTAATTAAAGGTTAATTACCATGCAGATGTTCAAATTGAGAAGTTTGCTCTTGTTCTAATTAGGGGTGTCTAATCCAAGAACAAAATTTAGTTTTTCTACTAAGTTTCACTCAGGATTATTCTCTCTTTTAAAACCAGCTATTAAAAGTTCATAGTCACATTATCCTCACCCCTCCACCTCCTTGTTTTTCAGTGTCTTGTGTTAGAAGATTCACCAGTTGGAGTCAAAGGAGCCCTGGCAGCAGGAATGCAAGTGGTTATGATTCCAAATGAAAAATTAAATCCGGATCTTAAAAAGGGGGCAACTCTGGTGCTGAAGTCCATGGAAGATTTCCAACCAGAACTGTTTGGTTTACCAGCATATGACTAATGCCTACTGCCTTATGCCTATGAACATGTACTTGACTGGAGATTAATTAAAAGTTAAATGAAATTTTATTTTGATTTTATGATTGTTTTTCATCTTTTACTCTGATCCTCAAAACTAGAGCACAGAAGAGACACTCAGTCTTTTACACAGTACCTTTGATAAATTGTCTGGAATGTTTATGATTTGTCCCCTTGATAAATGCTAAATTAAAGCAGAATCTTTTTGTTAAGTGTATCCAGGCTTGTTCTATTCACAGCACAATGTTTTCTGGGAATATTATGAAACTAATTAAACTATTTATTGTAACTGCATTGGAAGCTTCTTGTTCTGTTTCCACTTGAATGACTTACTGTTTAGATCTTAACCAGAAATCTGTTCTTGACTGGCTTTTATCCCATTATTAGGTTTTTGACACAGTTATTGCTATCAATATGTTTATCCTTTTCCTCTTCCCAGACTTCCTCATCTATTCCACTTGTGTTGTTGTTTTTTTCTTTTTTTACCCTCTTCTTTGCAGGGATTCAGTTGTACTTTCTGTGTTTTTTATTTTGTTTTCTTCTTAGAGATTGAATGAGATGACTTCCAGACATCACTTAAAACCTTCATTATTCTGTTATTCCGTCATTATGTTTTCTGATATTTTGATCACCTGCTAGGCCTTGAGGCCCACCTGCTTCCCTTGAGGAGGTTTTTTGCCAACTTCCCTATAGAGAGTTTTGCTGTGATTTTTAAAGTGCAGAAATTGCAGATCTGGTTTAGATAAACATTTAAAATTTATTTTCCTGGCTACCATAATTTCTATTAAATGTTTATGTTGTCAGCTGTCCCTCTTACTTCTGTCTCTTTGTGGCATCTTGTCAGTACAAGGGTAAGGGCCTCTTTATGAAATGCTAGATACATGGACAGGTTTTAGTGGAATCCACAATTACATATATGACATGATGGAAGCAATGTCTTCTACCTTGTCTAAAGAAAGCTATAGTATGTATGTAGCTTTATGACAGTTTTATAAAATTAATTATTCTATTCAACACTTAAACTCCTACGTTTCTAATGAGTATCCATGAGGTACTCCACAGTCTTGGTAAAATACCCAACTGCATAAAGACAAGAGGCCTGACATACATCAAATCAGATAATTTCTGTGTTTTATGAGAAGCCTTCTCTGACCTCAGTTTTTTTAATATTATGTGTTTACATATGGTCTTCCTCACAAAAATGTTTTCTAGGCACTCCTGGTGTTTAACTATTTTAGATTTAAGAGTGTTTTGTCAGGAACAAAAATTAATGAATTATAGGCTCTTCAGTATTCATGGTGAGTTTCCTTAGATTTTTCTTCCTCCTCTGTTTATAGAAAGCTCAAATTTTTACATCTTTTATGTAGACTGTTACTATTTTCTTTTACAATAGTCTGTTTATACTTCAAGAAATTAGGGACATTTTATTCCATTTGATCAGTCAGATATGACTTAGATTGTACCAGAATCTTCTTATACATATAATGCTTTGCAGTTAAAGGCTTTCCATTCTAAGGATCTGGAGGCATTTTTTGAAGAAAGGGTGAATACTGATTCAGTGTAAGTATTCTCCATATTATGCCATTTCTTTCGGCCATGGATATTGCAGTCTTGACTGTTTGTATAGTGACAACAACCTGTCCCATCCAACCTGAACTCCATTTCTGGTCTTCCCAGACAAGATAACAGAAATATTGCCGTATAATTCTTCCTTTTACTCATGTTACATAACACAGAGTTTTACTGTAGAGGAACAATTCTGAGCTTTCAAGTGTAAAACAGGTGCCTGTTGGGATCCCCTTATTCATAATTACTGAATTTCAACAGGGAAGTTACGAGGTAGAGCAAGCTTTAATAAGCTGTAATTAGTAACTTTTTCAAAGTTTTGCATATATTTAATTTAACTAGTGAGTTTTGCAAAAAAACATAAAAATGAGACATCTCATTTATACTTTACTTCGAAGTAATTGCCATCAAAGTCAGGAATTTTGTTTTTAAAGACATAGAGACATTAATAAGTATATCTCTGACAAAATCAGAATTACTTCATCATGACCACCACGGTAAGATCAGCATGTCCTGCAGTTCTAATTTAATAGCCTTATCTTTCACTGAAAATTAATAATTGAAAAAATATTTCCCCTTAACTGATCAGCAAATCCTATCACATACAATTATTTTTCCATTCATTTAGTATCCCACCTGACAGTTGTCAGTGAGATTATGGCCCCAAACTGAAGTCTGTGATCCTGAGCCATACACCATAACCTTCCCATCATTCTGGTAAAAGTCTCTTCCATGTACTTTTCAGCTTGTTTTTCACCAACTTCCTAGTCCTGTGCTGAACCATTTAACTGTTACTAGAGTAACTTTCAGTGTTGTGGTTAGCTCTTCTCTTGACTGAATGAGAAATCTAAACTGCGCACCAAATTAAATCCCTCTTCTACAGTAGCCCTAAAAATCCTGTCATCTCCATTATGTGTGAGGTAGATATTCATGTCAGTAGTAGATGACTGTAGCCTGCCTGATTAACCATATACCAAGTATCAACATATGTTTGTATATATTTCTTTACCCAGTTTTTGTTGGATTTGTGGCTCTGTAGCTCGATCATCTCAACAACATCTGTTCAGAAAAGAAAAAAAGGATTAAAAACTTGGATCCCCTCCCTTCCTTCCATCTGCTGCTTTCCAGATGAAGTCCTGTTCTGACTGAACTGAAAAAATCATACCAGATCCTGGCTACAGATCATGAGAACATGTGAGCAATCAGGACATTTGAATGCTCCATCTGTGTTTTTATGAAGAGAACTGTTAAAAACTAATCCAAAAAGTCTATCCTCTAACTCAGCAAGCAGACTTCAATCCCAGTAAATAGTTAACACATGCTTAATTCATTTTTATTAAGCAAAGAATAAGAACCAGCTTAATTTTAAGGATACATTTAATTTTATTTGGCTTAATATAGAACATGTGCTTCAGGCATATCCTGAGAAGGATTCCAGCCCCCAGAAAATAAGGGAAAAATTCATGACCAAGTTTTTACCATTGGAAAATAGGATAAGTGCAGCAAGGTGGAGCCAAATTCAGTCATGAAAATAAAAGAAAAAAAAAAAAAAAAAGACAAGTTGGTGATGTATGAAGTATTGTACTGGAACTTAAACTCCTTTCTACCTCACAAGTGAATTAGGATTTACATTTTACTGGACCTTCAATGGGATTAATTTTGATCGAATTTCCAAGTTGCAAAGATCTACATAAACGGGAGTTTCATTGAATATATTCAAATAAAAATTCATTGCCTTGGAACAGGATTAATTTCAAAATGCAGTCTGACTTCTGTGAAGCTTGGCATTTGCCTTCTACAAATAAAGATCAGAAAAAGCTGAGATATTCATTCCTCATTTGGATTAGATGTCTTTCTAAAGGATGCTATACGTAAACCAAAGACACCTCTGCCCAGATTTGCTCATGTTGCATATATTCCAAAAAAAGTCTTCAGTAGAATCCAAACAAAACAAAAAAATGCAAGAAAATTTATGGTAAGAGAAAATGTAATTATTTTCTACTACATTAAAATTCATATGTATCTTTAACAAATAGAGGATGAAGCCTGAAATTTGCTGCTTTTTTGCTAGCTCTAGATACTGAAACCCACTGTATTTTCCATACAGAAATCCATTTTCTTTTTTTTTTAATCTAGATAAATTTAGACACCAGAAACACTAAATAGACAATAAATTCCACAATTCCATGGGCCATATGAAAAATTTGTTATGAATTTTTTAATATTAGAATAATGTTAAACAATAAAAATACAGCAGCTCTTTTTTTCCAATTAATTTGTTTTCATGCATTTGTTTCTAATTTAACTGCTTTGTATCTTCACTGAATTTACTGTGTTTTGGCATTGAGAAGGTAGGGCTGTTTTTTTGTCAGACTAATGGAAATAAATGGAAATAGGGGAATGGAGGAAAAGGAATTCTCTCAGAACACTTCTGTGTCCCAAGGGAAACATGACTGTCATCAACACTTTATGTTAACCTTCCTTTTGGCTAACAAGTTTAAGTTGTGGGTCTAATCACCTAAATATGTTGAAGAACAGAAGAAGGAAAAGAACTCAAACTAAAGCACCTTCCAGAACTTCTGTGTGCCAAGGAAGCTGCCCCTGGCAGGCGAGCTCACTGAATGTGCCAGTGGCTGTGTCTATCCCAGGTAGCTCAGTGTAAAAAAAAAAAAAAAAAAAATCTATATACCTACTAAAGGACAGGGGGCAACATGAGAAAGCTGTTGGTCTCTTCTGCTCTTCAGCTCTTTGATTTATGGGCTCTAAGCCATCATTCTAAATGTTAGATGCTGGCTCACTCTTGTGATTAAAACAAGCCTCAGCAGAGAGGGAGAGCATTCCAGCTCTCGATTCTCTGTTTGTGGCTCTTTCCCCAGAATATCTGCAAAACAAAACTAGAACATGAAATAAAACATCAACAGGCTCATTGTTGAATATCCACGGTTCCTCTGATTCAAAAAATAGCAGAGAGGTCATTATCTAGTGCAGAAGAACAGAATGGTAGAAGGGAGCTGGAGATAAGGATGTGGCCCATGGTATAAACCATCTAGGACCCAGCAGTCCAGTGAAATGAAGGAGAAGGAAAAGGAAACAGTAAAGTCTTCCACTTGTCCTTAGCAAAACTGTAAAAGCATTAATTATAGCGGGAAAAATTTTTGCATCAAAAGAAGCAAAACTCAATTCAAAAATATATTCAAAGACACTTATGAAACACAGGTTTCTACAGAGTTAACCCCTGTGGCAATTAGGGGTTAATCCCCATAGAAGAGGATATTGATTTTGACTGTATTTCATCCATGATATCATGGTTACTTTAGTATGGGGCTTTTACTGACTACTCATTTCACAAAGAGCTATACAGACAACAGCTTTTCCTCAGAGAACTTCAGAAGTTGGAGAACCGAGGTTAATTAAGTTTGCTGTAAATTTGACAAAACAGTTTCCACTATATCATTTGCATATCTTGCTAGTATTTTAATTGATTACTAATACCTACATACCTAGAGTGTGGGCAATGTGGCTAATAGGAACAGTACCAAATTCAAATCACTGAATGGCTGCAGATGAAACTGGTATCTTACACTCAAATGTGATAATATGAAAAAGAATGGGAATTTCAAACCAGAGGTTCTTTGTCCAAATAAACCTCTTAGTTTTTGTGAAAAGGAAATGTTTAGTAGTGAGTTACATAGATCTACCACTGATGGAAAAATACACTTGTCACCAGCTCCTCATAAAAACATGCAGCTTGTTTGGGGAAGAATGTAATTACGGTATTTCTAAAAAAAAACTGTTTTATTCCCAATTACTTTTTCTAAATGCAGGGTAGGTAGAAACATGTCGAGGCAAGAGGAAGACACACACAGATCAAGCATTCTGAGTCTCCTCTGATTCTCCCAGAGGAACTTCCTGAGACCATGAAAAGGAGTTAGCTGTTAACCAAACAAATTCAGACATGCTCAAGTTTTATCTCTGTTCTCAGTTTTTTCTATTGCACATGAACTTTAGAGGTAAACAAAAATATATGAAATGCAGTTAGGCTTAACTTGCAGAAAAATCTCGTTCACTTTGCCAGAAATGCAGAAAAGTGACTTTGTGATATACCAGAACAGCTGCTGTTCTCAGTGGTTATCTCAGCTGCTGCTTCTCATGGTCCTGACTTAATCAGCTGAGACGTGGTCAAGCACTGGACCATGGTAGTTGAGCTGAAGAAAGAGAAAGTAAGTGCTACACTAGGGAATGCTTTTCCTTTTCAGAAAATGCTGAAAGGCATTCAATAGTGTTGTACCTTGTGAAGTTTTTTTTTTGCTGTAGCAGAATATAATTTCAGCAAACAGTAGTTTTATCACATAGAAATATTTCACGTATTTAACCTGCTGCAGAATATCCACAGAGACATGGATATCATAAGCTGCTTTTAAGTAGGAAGAAAACAGCTGTCATTACAGTACCATAAAAGGGGGAAGAACAGGGAACATAAGATGAGGGAAACCAAGTGTTAATGTTTGGTAAAACAACATCTTGATTTAAAAATTGTGAAGACTATGCAAAATGTATTGAATCATTTTATTACTGTGTCCTCATTCCTGGATATGATCCAGAACTGCTATATTTTACCTGAAAAAATTGGAAAGCTGATTAAGTCAAAATGGATTTCCTGGAGGCCTATGACTGCAGCGTTGTAAACTGATCCATTGTAGCCCTCAACATTGTTCTTATTGATGGCTACATCTGAAACATTGCAAAACCCACGGCATTCAGTTTTTTCAGACCAAACATATTAGGTAACTGATTTTATGCTTTTCAGTGCAATATGAGACAGAAAAACGTGGGGGATTTTTCCCATCTCTAAAGCAAATCTTACTGTAAGGAGATTTATTAATCACATAATTTCATTCTGCCATATTTCCTTAGCCTGTGTTATATAACTCTTAGTAATGATTTTTATCAATGTTACTGAGCACATATGTAACTGAAATCCATGTTTGGAAATGTATTTTTTTTTTTTTAATCTGGAGTGTCCTAAACACATTCCATGGCTGTCATCAAATAATTGTTGGTTTTGTTGGTTGAAGGAACTTGGTTTGTGAAATTGTCCAAAGGGCACAGGTCCTTTCAGTTCTGATTTCCTAGTGAAGACTCAATTGTATCAGGAACAGCTTGCAAACCTCTTCTGCTACGAAGGACTCTTTGACATCTGCATGGAAGGAGCTGGCGCACAGCTGTCATCTGTGCTCCTCTTAAAGCCAGTTCTGTGTCTGATATGAAATTAATACTCCTTATAACCTCAGCAGAGAGTGCTCTGTCATTAGTGAAGTTCAGACCTGCATGAAATCCTGCTGAAGGGAAGAGGAAGGAAGGAAGGAAGGAAGGAAGGAAGATAAGGCCAGCCTGCTCACTGAGTTGATGTGGAAGACTTCTGATTATAAGATCCGTTTGGCTCTTCTGCTTCCAAGCTTTAGAAAACCTGGATATTTCTCAGTGATATTTATTTAGATTACCAACCTTCCCCAGAAAATGGAAATATCACAATAAATTCTGTTTTAAAGAGACACTGCTTAAAGGACTAAACACTTGGTATGAGCAGCCCATGGTGAGATTTACATTTCCTTTCTCAGTGATACTAAACCAGGTATAGAATGCCTTGACTGATGTTTAGCAAATAACAGCATCCGACATGAAGCATCCTTTGCAGGACAAGCTAACTGCATTCACATTTACCTCACTTGTGAACAAAGATTTACAGCTACCTCTACTTCTAATCTTCTGTGGTAGTATCAGTACCAAATCTAACTATTCTGTAGCTAATCTGGACTTCTATTATATCTACTTCTAATTGGTATACCAAAAACTGAGCATACCAAATGCTCAATTGAGCATACCAAAAATTGCGCATTTAGGACAGCCTGGCTGGGAGAGATTACATACTGAGTGTCCAAGATGTGTTCTTACAAAGGTGACTTAGACCATCCTTTGGGAGCTCTCATAGTTACTTGTTCTAGTCTGACGGTTATTTTTACACAACAACCTGCATTCTTAATTCAATAATTTACAAACCTTTCTGCTTATGCTTTTCATTCCCTTAAACCATCTAAAGGTACTACCACAGTATTGGCCTTGTTGGTTGTTATTAAAATGTCTTTTTTTATAGGAGTATTAATTGGTCTGTTTGGATTTGGGAGGGGTTTGGTTTTGTTTGGGGGTTTTTTTGTGGCTGTGCTTTGGTTCATTTTTGGTGTTTGGGTTTTTGTGAGTTAAGTATCTGCCAAACAAAATAGTCACTTCAGAGACATGCCAGTGGTTATGGTTTAGGAATGATATTCTCCAATTTAGTGCTCCCACTAAAACCATGCTGCCACTCCTTCCCCCTGCTTTTCCCCTCTCCCTCCTCCTGCAGAGGGCTGGAGAGGAGAATTGGAGGCACAAAAAGTAAAGATCATGTGTTGAGATAAGAACACTTTACTGGCAGCAGCAATGAGACAAGAAAACAAAGAGTAACATCAACAATATTAATAACAAATAGTATAAGAAAAGAAATTATTCGCACAGAACAACTCCCTGATAGTAGACAATATTGGATGTCTCTCTCTGCCACTTTTTCTCAACTGAAAGGAGCACCTTCTCCCTGGAAGAGAGAGTCCCTTCCTCCTGCCACCAGCAATGACATGAGGTGGTGTGGAACAACCTCTGGATCCCAGCCATGCCCCCTCCTGGCTACTGCAAAAATTAACCCTGTCTCATCTGGAATCAGGACAGAATAAAATGTGTTTTCTCAGATTTACTGTTTCTAAGACCTTTATAAGAACAAATTACCACTAGAGACTAGAGAAACCTCTGGCTTTAAGTGGGTTATATTTAGCTGGAAGACCTCTTCTGTGCACTGAATTTGTTCTATAGCTAAATATCCAATCCACTTTATGCCATGAGGCTAGACAAGTTTCATCAGCAATTAATTTATGTAAACAATTTTATAGAAAATTTTTAAAAATACTGCAGACTATAATGATTTATAACATATTATGGCGGCATCTTCCTACCTGTCTCAGTGGCAGTGATAAGACTAAAAGTGTGCCACACACATTTTTTGTTTGACTAGAATGGCTAGAATGAAGGGAAAATATCTCTCATGAGAGGCACAGGTAATTGCAGCTCATAAAATCCTCTGTTAAATGGGCTACACATCACATAAGTATAGGCAGGCAATCTCCTTTTAGCCCATCTCTCTCTCTCTCCCCTGTTACCTTCCTCTTCCCCTGCCCCTGCCAGGTATAAAAATTTGGGGTTTGTATGTGCTTCAAGGTAGATGCAAGGATTAATATACATTTAAATTCCTAACAATAGATCAGTAGGTTTGACAAGACTGAACACTATGGTTCATATGAATTCATCTTTGAAAATAAGAAGTCGTCAACATATATGTGCCTCTAATACTAGTGATTAAATACCATCTTCCCTGCTGGGTTTCATAGCTGAGGTGTTATTCTTGGTATGGCATTTTGAAGTTGTGTTAGATTTACGTAAAAAGAAACAAGATAAATATTCTCTTCAAATGTATGGCTATACATCTGGATTAATGTCACTTGCCTCAATAATCAAAAAACTTCAACTCTTCTTGCCAAATTAATATTATTTTAATGGTTGAGGTTTGTACCCATAGAAAAACCAAAAATTTATTGTTCTTATCTGTTTTGCTCAACAACTTTTCTCTTTAAAAGTAAAATATCCAAAGAAATGTCTGATAAAATTCTAGATAATACGTTCAAAATTAAAGAGTCCAAGAATTCTGAATAACCATAGTTGTTTGCACTTATGAATTAGACAAAGTCCTTGTCTTTGATAACAGACTCTGACCTAAAAGATACCCAGGGAAAACACAAACTACTTCAAATGTGAGGAGGAAAAATATGCATTCTACTAATTAAATGAAAAACAACCTCAGATTTATTTGTCGAAAAGTAAAATTTATCACCTAATCAGGGATTTTTAGGAGGAAATACTACCTAGATCTTTGTTTTACTGTGACTCTTATCCTCAGATTTCTCAGTTTACAGCCCAGCATGCTGGCACAGTTATCCCTAGTGATTTGAACAAAAATCGCTTTTGATGCTGAAGATTAAAGTTAATTCACTGGGACTACTGAAATGCAAAGCCAACCCATTCATTGCATGGACCACATTTACCATGTACAGTCAGGGCAAACAACTAGACTATTGTAAGCTGGGAGAGCTTCTCTGTGATAAAGGAGATGGCATTAATCATGTTATCCCAAGGGAAAGGCAGGAAAAAGTATAAAAGTCTATGAGCAAAATGTGCATATAATCAGTGATCGTGTGAGTGCTGCAGAGTGGCCAGATGGCAACTGAGACCTCACTGAATCCCCTTTGGTGTCAGAAACCACCTTCAGTGTCCAGAGCCTTGCACCAGGAATGAAGAACTGTCTGTGTATTCAAAATGCTTGGAATAAGAGTCATCACCTTTGCAAAGTCTTACCCCTTTCTAAAGTCCAAAGCAGAGCTGAGAAGTCTTTGATTATTGTTCACTAATGATAACATGATACCACTCCATCTCGTGCTTGCAGGGCTTTTTTTTGGAAATGCACGTAAACTAGTTTGAGTTATTCAATGCCTTTAGTTGTCTGATTGCACAGCTGATTACAGATGTAAACAATCAGCAGACATGAGCTTTGCAGATGGAATTAATCACAAAACACAAACACAAAAGTAGAATTCTGTGTCATAAGATAAAAACTTAGAAGCCAGAGTGCAAACAGCATTTGAAATATTGAAAAAGTATTAGTGATGCATTTCAGATATTTAATAGAAAATTTGCTTTAATATTATTATATAATATTTTGAGTAAAGAGTTTGTAATTATTTTTTATAAAACCACTAGTATCAGGAATATTATAGCTATAGCTTCATGACCATTGAAAGGAAGATGTCAGATTTACCAAAATATGGTATTTTGCCTATTTAGTTTTTTTAATTATGGCTGTACAACTCAGGATTACTATGGGTACACCCTTTCCACACTGTGGTTGGGAGCAATGACTCCATCAGGTCTAGGGTGTATGGAGAAGGGTTAATATATTTGTCTAGTGGATTTTGTCTGGATTGTTGATTCCTCTTCTTTTTCATTTTTATTCCAGTGTAAATGTGACTGATCACGATGTAAAAGTAAAGACATAATAAAATGTAAAATGTAATTGTAATCCTTCAGCTACTTAGTGAATTTAATATCTCTGTGCCTTTCCTTACTATGTGCTGTCTGTGGGTTAATGTGACTGTAGAAAGTCTGGAGGCCTCCTGGGAATTCTCCCATCAATGCCCATCATGGCAAAGATGTTTCAACACACTGTCCTAAGTTGTGGGCCCAAAGCTTCCAGGG
Organism: Dasyornis broadbenti; assembly: GCA_013397935.1. NCBI lineage: Eukaryota > Metazoa > Chordata > Aves > Passeriformes > Dasyornithidae > Dasyornis > Dasyornis broadbenti. The sequence goes on from VZRN01006015.1 coordinate 3,009,583, forward strand.
CAGCAAATAGGCAAGGAAAATATGTGGTTAATTTTCTGTTTGGGGCATGGCTTCTTTGTGTTTGGACATGGAATAAAATAACATGTAATGAATCCACAATAATTATCATTGGACAAAGTAAAAGGTTTCCTTCAGTATCTCTGTTCTCTTTTGGGAAACATCCAGATAATATAGTCCCTTCATAGTTCACATTAAAAAAATTTCCATTACAAAAGTTACTGTGAAGGATGTTAAACTCTCCCTCTCCCTCTCACTTGGATGTACCTTCAGCATGTCAATGTAATTTGCATCAAAGAATTGTAACACAAGTGTCAGAGGAGTTCTCTACACTGTCAAGGTTGATTTTCAAAAGTGTTGAAACATGGAGGACATTCAGGCAACATCTGGAACAAAAATTAATGTTGTGCCAATATATAAAAAAGACGGAACAGAATAACCTATTTAGTTATAAGCTTGTCATAGTAAAATCAGATTTAGAAAAAAAAAAAATAATTCCTAGTATGAGACTGGGGATAAAATTAGAGGAAACTGGGAAGTTATATTCACATCTTAACGGAAGTTATAATGGTACAGAGTAAAATACAGCTGCAGCTCCCTGGATGGAATATGGTTGGCACACTCAAAACCCATTCCATGATGATTCCCCAGATGCACAATCTGCATCCATAGCACCTAATAAGGGGGAAGGAATGGAGAGGGGAGCAGAGTGGAGACACCATGGCTGGGCTCTGTTGAAATCCTTGAAGGGAGGGGAACTTTGCCGCTGAGAAACCACACAGCACCTGTCAGCCAGGGCAGACAGGGGGAGATGCCCTGCTGGTGAGCCTGCAGCCGTTGTGAAATCACTCTCCTCCAATGAGCTTGGTTCATTATAACCCAATTGTAATATCAATGCACACCTCCATCCCAAAGTTACCTACCTCCAGGGTACGACCACCCCTCACTGGGCATGTGCTCTATATTTTAGTGACACTAAGAGCAAAGTTAGAGAATTTTGCACTAATCAGTAACAATGGTATGCATGACTAGAGTCAGTCAAGCTCCACCTAAACATAAAGAAATAGCATAAAAGTAGAGAGTGGGGAGAAATCAGTGAAGACTCCATCGTAGATGCTGGGATCGGTTGAGAGGCTGAACCTGTCCTCCCCCTCAGGGATTCCTGTTGGGTAAGAACTGTACTCTATGTGTTCTGAATACTTTTACTGGGGATTAGAGCTTGTCTGTGTATTGCTTTGAATACATATTTGCAGATATTTTTTTAGATACTATCACTGTCAATCCTCAAGCCTTAAATTGTCACAATTTTTTATTAATAAAGAGTGTTATTCCATAAACTGTTGGTGAGTCCTTTTCCACAGAATGAGCTCTGTCTTGGTAAGCCACAGCTTTGAAAACACTTGGGATCATACAGGATGGGTCCACAGGAAATGTGTTTCTGGTGCAGAAGCAAACATAGTGGTTTGGAGTTGGCAAATCTTGCAGACAGCAGGCAGCTGAAGCTCCGTGCCCCCTGTTCCAACCAGCAGTGAGCATGCCCACGGAGCACACATACACACCACAGACATTGTTCAGTTCATTTTTGTTGAGTAAACCGCCAGCTGCACAGGTAACACAGACAGACAGAAAGAGCACTCACACAAACACAGGTAGTGCCAAGAGACCCATCCTGCCTGTCCCACTCTGCCTGAGCAGGGTGAAGTTTGGCTACTGAGAATATATAAATACATTTCGGCATTCAGGATCCGTCCCGCAGCTGTGCTTAGACACCCAGGCTGCCCACAAGAGCTTTTATCAGACACCCAAACAATATCCTCACTCTGGACATGTTAATAATTTTTGACAACATGTTAATTTTTGAGCCGGAACTAGGAACACACCATCGTAGCAGTCCACAACTTTCTCAGGGGAGGAAGCAGAGGGGCAGCACTGATCTCTTCTCTCTGATGACCGGTGACAGGACCTGAGGGAATGGCCTGTGTCCCCATTTTCAGGAGATGCATCCTTGGTCCCCAGGCTGGAAGGCATTTACCATGTTAAGTCTCCCAATGTACAGAAAGGCACCTGTCCTTGAGAGGCTCCCTTGTGCACCCCTGTCTTGTATGAGAACCAGTCTTGTGCACTTGTTTAGAAGGATGTCAAGTAGAAGCAGAGAGTTGCCTCTAGGTTTGGTTCTGCTGCCACCTCTGTGAGAACGGAAACTTTCAGAAGTTCTTCAGTTCAGCAGAGTTCTTGCAATCTAGTAGTCTTAAACTTCACGCTAGATAAATTCAAATGAGAAAGTGTGCGTGTTTGAAATGGACTGTTGTTGCTAGGACTTGTCAATTGATGTAGTGAATTCATGATTTCTCAAAATGTTGAAATCAAAACTAGAAAGTTTTTTGTGTTGGTTTCGGGTTGTGTGGTTTTTGTATGATTGTTGTTGTTTTTAATTAATGCTTAATTCATGTAAGACCTAAGTCAGGGAAATATTTCATTATCTGTCAAAAAGTAGTTTGGATGTGAAGGCCATAGTAATTTTACATAGCTTTACTTTTTGAAAACAGGCTTTAGGAGCTGTTCGGTCTTAGCTGAAAAATGCTTCCAATCTTCCATGCCATTGAAACGTTGAGTCGTAACATCCTTTTACATCGTGTCCAGGTCTGCTAAGTGAAGGATTTTTTCTAACAAAAACCAGCCAGACATAACATTTCATGCATTTTTAGTACCACATGTATAAATCTCAAAAGCAATTCATCATTTTTTAGAAACCATAAGATAGCTATCAAGACAACCATCATTCTTTAAGGACTTTAGGGACACATGGCTGTATTGTGAAATTTTTACTATAAAATACAACCTCACTTTTCCAAATTTGATTCAGCTTTAAATATCCTAAGGTAGAAAGGTATAATATGTAAAATATACTCTCTCGGGAAATGCTTTGACAACGACTTTTCACAGTTTTGGGGTTTGTGGAGTTTCTTTGTCTAAATAGGAATTTCAGAAAAACCCCTTCTCACAAGAATGCTGAGAACAGTGGTGGCAATGTAACCATCAACTTTGCCCTCCCAGAAAAAAATAAACCATTATTTTTCCAGTTCAGAGAAAGAAATAAAATGGTAAATGAGGGTGTCACCCCCATAGTGATCTCATGCAAGCACTGACATAAAAGCTCTATGAAAATATTAATCCTTTTGCTGTTGCTTTTGATAGGATACTAACAAACACTGAAAAGTGTGACCAGAGGGAGGGAAGGCAAGGACTACAGGGAAAAATTTCTTAGTTTGCTTAAAAGCAAAAATCTCCCAAACCCCTTATTTATTTCTATTACAGTAGACATAATTTAAGAACCTATTAGAATGTCATACCATAGCTGTTGAGAAGAGAGAAGTATTTTGTCTAGTTCATCCATAATGATATTTAAAATATTGATGAATGTGGACAACTGTGTCTCAACATTATCAAATTCACAGTATTGTATTCAAATTAGTCAGGTTAATATATCATTAAATAATAATTAATGAATAAATAAGTCATAATTCAACATAGGCAATACTATGTGCATACAAAAAAAAGAAGTTTATGACCTTTAGAAGAAGAGGCAGGCAACTTGGAAGGACTACAAGGATATCAAGAGGTTATGCAGGGAGAAAATTAGAAGGGTTCAAGCTGAACTAGAACTTAATCTTGCTATTGGCATAAAAAGCAATGAAATATATTTCTATAAATGCATCAGGAAAGAGAATAAAAAGGAGAGGTAAGGAAAATCTCCATCCTTCATTGGATGTGGGGGAAAACATAGAGACAAAGGATGAGGGAAAGGCTTGAGTTAATGAATGCCTTCTTTGCCTCAACCTTTAATAGTAAGACCAATTTTTCTTGGGTTACCCTGCCTCTGAGCTGGAAGATGTGGATGGGGACGAGCATGAAACCCCCATAATCCAAGAAGTCAATGGAACTGGATGGATTCCATCCACCCTGAGGTACAGAGGAAGCTGGTGTAAGTGCCATGGAGCCGCTTTCCATTATTTACCGGGAGTCCTGGTTGACTGGAGGTCAGCAAATGTGACACCAACCTCCAATAAGAGTCGGAAGGAGGATCCCAAGAACAAAAGGCCTGACCTTGGTGCCAGGGAAGGTCATGGAGGAGATCATCTTGAATGTCATCACATGGCATGTACAGGAAAACCAGGGGATCAGGCCCAGTCAGCATGGCTTTAAGACAGACAGATCTTGCTCCATCAACCTGATCGCCTTCTAAAACAGGGTGACCTCCTTGATAGATGAGGGCAAGTCTGTGGATGTCATCTACATAGATTTTGGTAAAGCATTTGACACTGTTTGCCACAGCATTCCTCTGGAGAAGGTGGCAGCCCATGGCTTGGACAGGCGTATTTGATGGGTAAAAAACTGGCTGGATGGTCAGGCCCAGAAGGGAGTGATGAATGTTCCCCAGGGCTCAGCATTGGGGCCAGTCCTGTTTAACATCTTCATCAATGACCTGGACGAGGGTATCAAGTGAACTCTCAGTCTGTCTGAAGATGACACCAAGCTGGTCAGGATGTTTGTTGATCTGCTGGAGGGCAGGAAGGTTCTATAGAGGGATCTGGGCAGGATGAATCAATGGACTGAGGACAGTGGCATGAAGTTTAACGAGGCCAAGAGCCAGGTCTTGCCATTGAGTCACAACAACCCCATGCAGCTCTACAGGTTGGAGGAAGAGTGGCTGGAAAGATGCTCAGTGGAAAAGGACCTGAGTGTGCTGTTTGATAGTGGCTGAACATGAGCCAGCGTGTGCCCAGGTGGACAAGAAGGCCAATGGCATCCTGGCCTGCATAAAATTAGTGTGGCCAGTGGGACCAGGGCAGGGATTGTCCCCTTGTACTTGGCACTGGTGAGGCCACACCTTGAGTACTGTGTCCAGTTTTGGGTGCCTCACTACAAGAAAGACATTGAGACTCTGGACCATGTCCATAAAAATGCAGTGGAGGTGGGGAAGGGTCTGGAGCACAAATCTTATGAGGAGGAGGAAGCTTGGGGTTTTTAGCCTTGGGAGAATAGAAGGCTCGGGGGAGACCTTATTGCTCCCTGCAACTACCTAAAGGGAGGTCATGTCGAAGTGGGGGTCAGTCTCTTGTCCCAGGTAATAAGTGAGAAGAAAAGAGGAAACAACTTCAATTTGAGGCAGCAGAGCTCTAGGTTGTATATTGGGAAAAATTTCTTCTCTGAAAGGGTTGTCAAGCCCTGGAACAGGCTGCACAGGGCAGTGGTAGAATCACCATCACTGGAGATATTTCAAAGACATTTGGCACTTAGGGACATGTCTTAGTGGTGGACTTGGCATTTCTGGGTTAACTCAAGGATCTTAAGGGTCTTTTCCAACCTTAGTGATTCTCTGTATATATGCAAGTACATGTATATGTATATACATGAATGTTTTGATAACATACCTATTTTTTGCATATGTTTGCTTTTTTATTAAAGAGAGTGTCACAGTTTGACACTGGCCAAACACCAGGCACCCACGCCAGCCTCTTCTTCACTCTCCCCTGCCACAGCTGGGCAGAAGAGAGAAAAAAAGACTTAATGAAGCGGTCATGAGTCGAGATAAAGACCAGGAGGAAACACCCCAAGGGCAAAACATGTTCATCTTGTAGCTGCAAAGTGAATTTATTACTAACAGAGTCAGAGGAGGATAATATAATGAGAAGTAAAATAAGCCCTTAAAGACATCCTTTCTTCCCCCCAACCCCTACCTCCTTCCCACCCAACAGCACAGGGAGACAGAGTGTGGGCGTTTGGGTCAGTTCATCACTGGGATCTTCTTCCACTACTCAAGGAGAGGAGTCCTTCCCCAGTGTTGCCGTGGGGTCCCTCCCACAGGACACAGTTTTCTGTGAACTTCTCCAACATGGTTCCAATCTCACAAGCAGCAGCTGTCCCAAAACCGCTACAATGTGAGCTACTGCCACCGACAGACTGTGGTTCCAAAACTGCTGTGGCATGGGTCACTCATCCACGGGGTGCAATCCTCCAAGGACAGGCTGCTCCAGCCTGGAAGGTCCCTCTCTGTCCACTGGGACTCCCACTGGACCACAGCCTCCTCCAGGCATCCACCTGCTCCGGTGTGGGCACGTCCCCACGGGCTGCAAGTGGATCTCAGCATCCCCTGTGGACTCCATGGGCTGTAGGGCCACTACCTGCTCCATCATGGTCATCACCATGGCCTGCAGAGGAATCTCAACTCCGGCTCCTGGAGCATTCCCTCCCCCTCCTTCTCCACTGACCTTGGTGTCTCCATGTTGTTTCCCTCACATACTCTCACCTCCTCCTCTTCTCTGGTTAGGAAAAACTGTAAGTGCATTTTGTTTTGATTTCTTCTTAAATATGTCATCACAGAGGTGTACCCAAGGTCTCTAATTGGCCCAGCCTTGGCCAGCAGCATGTCCATCTTCAGAGCCATTCAACATTGTCTCTGCTGGACATGGTGGAAGCTTCTAGCAGCTTCTCACAGAAGCCACCTCTGTGGCCCCCCTGCTACCAAATACTAGGCCAAGCAAAACCAACACAGAGAGGAAAAGCAATTTTTTGACATTCAAAAGTAGTCATTTCATTTTAGCTGGTTTTGAGTGCTAAAGACATTGACTTGAAAGAATGGAACAAACATAGAGAGAAAAACGGATTGTCTACCTGAATACTCCAGACTGCTAGATCAAAATGACCTTTTGATATAAAAGTTGCCTCCTTCTCCACCTCCCCCCAGATTGAAAGATTCTAAGAGAATAACCTCTAGTAACCTCTTTGTGCTACAGTGACATTTCTCTTTTATTCCATCATGCATATATTATGTCCTTCAGTAGGTACCTGCCTCATGTATTTTAATCTAATAGTGTAGGACAGATTTCCATAGAAAATGTCATCTTCCTCCAAAGGGTTATGGACTCAAAAATATTCAGCTGAAGGATCTTTCTCCTCATTTTGATGAAATAGAAAGTATTGGTTTCACTGGTAGAAACATAAAATATAACCTTCTCTAGTGGATCTTCTAAGATCTACAGTTTTTCAGGTGCTTGAATTTGCAGCTTGAATATTCATAGGTCCAAACCAGTTATAGGATCCTCATTGCTGGCAGTTCCCTAAGCTGAGAGATCTGACATTTCAATCTGTGTGTTGGGAATCCTGTGACTTAGTCTGCTCAGGTGTGAGGACCCAGGCTGTGCCTTTGCTCTGTAGGAGCTTTATCACCCCACTGCCCTGGGTTGTATTTTCTGTGCTATACAAAAAACAACCACAGACTACAGTCAAATATCTCTCTTTAGAGGCTTTTAATGCTCATAATCACAGTGTTTACTTGGCATCAAATCTCTGTACATTTGCCTTTAGTTTTTTAATTCCCTTTACCTACAGACATTACTTTGCTTATTCTCTTAGAGCATTCTAGAGGCATGAGATCCACCTTTGCTGCTGACAGACACCCCAATTTGCCTAAATCTTCAGTTCAATTTCTACTAACCAGGCAGTGCTTCAGTGATTAAAACAATTATATCATCTCCAGATGTCACTGTTCCTATGTAAACACACCCTCATTTATTGCAATACTGTTCATTTTTTATAAGTGAAGAAAGACAAAAAGGTCAGTGTCATTGCTGAATTATATCACTGTAATAACACAGTTTACAATCAAAAATACTTTATTTTAACTATATGAGTTTGAATAACTATATGAGTTTGAATATCATGCCCATGAAGCATTTAATGCTTCACTATTTCCTTAGAAAAGAAACTATATTGCCAAATTTGGTTGAAGATGTAGACACTGGAAAACAGGATAAAACAACCCTCTATGAAACCATTTTAATAATGTAAAAAAGATAAACTAGGGTTTGAAATTTTCTTAGGATAAAAATTTACTTGTAGAATTTACAGCAAAAAAAAAAAATAAGGCATGAAAACTTGAAAAAGTAATTTGACTGGAAAGCTAAAATGAATTAGTTTTTGGTATGTCCCAGTTTAGAGAAATTTAAAACAATATCAAAAAGAAATTATAATAGTATGTTGCAGTTGGAAAAGATCTGGGAAAATATGTTCTTCAATGCAAAAAAGGGACAACTTCTGCTGGTAGTTCTTGCTGACAGAATGTCTTGTTAGTTGACAGATGGGGTTCTGTGCTTTTGTAAACACACTAGTTACCTTCAGTGACAGTCTGTAGTTTTCACGGTCCTTTTTTCCTTCATAGCATATCTGGACCTAAAGTCAGACATTTGAGAAATATGCAGCTCTAGAGACCTGCCCCTAATACTGTGTATTCTTACCGTGGTACATTTTGTGCATTTGTGAAGACAGTAGTTAATGATTCAACTTGAGAAGACAAGAATCCTTAATTCTTTTTGACCTGAAAATTAATGTAATTGATTAATTTAATCTCATGCCTGCTAAAGGCTTTGTACCTGTAAGTTTCCAGGCACTACTTAAGCCGTTTTTGTTGGATGAGGAGTTTAGAATACACTTGTTCTTCGTTTAGAAAATGCCGTTCCTAACAGAGGTGTTCTAAGGCTAAGCTTTTGGAAGTATAAGTCTTCCATAAAGATAGATGTTCATCCTACCACTTCTTAGAGAAAGCAACTCATCTCTATCCTTCTCCTTACTTCGCAAGAACAATGATTTGAGAAGGCAGTGGAAGTCTAAATTATCATGCATCCACTGATGTAGTCCTTTAAACTCAGCTGCTCTGGCTTGGCCTACATTATTTCTGTGTGAGATCTGCAATTTATTCATCAAGCATTTAGCAATAGTGTTACAACTAAGCTGACTAAAATTTTGGTATGTGTTAGATTTTTAAGCGACTAGAAGAATTGAGGGAAATGAGCCAACACATTTTGGAAGTTCACAGCAATATCCTCTTTGTGTATCTTAGTTTCGGGGCTCATTTTACTATACAAAATGTGCACAAAAACCGCATTCCATTGCTAGGAATGAGGCAAAGCACTCTGAGGTGTTGATACAATCTGAGAATGCCATACAGGATGTACCAACTTTTAATTTAAACAGTACACACTGAGGGAGTCAGGGTGCACTTATAAATTAGGCTTATAAAGTATTCATCAGATTCCTTTTGTGCACTGAACTGCTGCATATGCATTATACATTTGCTTTCCCTGCTACATCTCTCTCTCGATCCTTCTGCATGCAGTTCATGTGAACTTAGTCTCAAGTTCAGTTAGAATCACTGGACAAATCTGGATATTATAAGAAGTCTACAAACTATATTTCCCTACACGTCTGTTATTTCAGTGTACACCTGTGACTCAAAGGTTCAAAAATATAATTGTTCACGAACTTCATGCATCCACTATGGCCCTGTTGGAATTTACACTAGCTGAGCATAATGTTCTCATGAGTCTACCTCACAAAGATTTGTGCAGACAAAGTAAAAGGACTAAAAGGTTACAAATTACTCAAATTTAAAATAATCATAGTTTTAGACCTATGACCATAAAGTTAAAAATGTAAAATAAAAACAGAAGTGCATGTACTGTTTCTGAGATATTTTTCTGTTTCCCTCCTCATCTCCTCCTCTTATTTTCAGTTTCTCCCTGGAAAGTGATTGGCAGATTTTATAACAAAAGACAAACAATCCTGAAGATTGTTCCTTCCTTGTGTTTCAGAGACCTTCTTTCTTTGACAGAGAATTTAAGGAATCAAGGTAATTGCTTCTACTCAAGAGATTCTAATCCAATTTAAGAAGAAAAATTGAGTGAAGTGTGGAGTTGAAAGTGGAACAAAAAAGGTTATCTTACATATTGTGGCCATAACTTAAATAAAAAGAAAGAGTAAGTTATGCTTACAGTGGTTATGCTGATTTAATTATCCAAAGAAACCCGCTTCTAATTCTTCTCAATAACTCCAGTTTTAATGTGAGGTTTTATCCACAAATATATCTCTTAAAAGGGCAAAATTGCTGGTTAAGATAGCTACATTTACTTATAAAATATATCCAAAATATTCCAATAGATTATCCTTTGGAATTGTCACTTCCCTGTGTGTATGACACATGTATGCATCATAGGCATGTGTCAAGGAAGCAAAAGTATCACTATCCTAAGAGCAAGGGGCAATACAATTGCCTTAACTGATGGCCATCATGAACACATCTCAGCTCAAAGGAAATACAGAGATGTAACTGAATGAAATATTACTTGCCTACAAAGGAAATATACAACAGTACCAAAAACTTCACTCTTATAACAAAAATCATGAAAGATAAGTTCTCAATGGAGACATAAAACACACTGTCTATAAAGTTACGTATGGCCATGGACTGAATATTGACATCACAATATAAGAAACGGAAAAATTATAGAAGAATAAATAAGTATATGTTTTACCAAACAGTAAGGAACCCAACAGTTTTACTTTAGTCCGCAGGTCATAACAGGAGTATGAATCTAGTAGAGATTATCCCCACTGGGATTTAAAAGAAAACAAACCAAAACCAAACTCATCTGTAAACATGTCAAAAGTAGCTGTTGTTCACTGTACACCTGTGATAAGAGCTCTATTATATGAAATAAATTACATGCTACCAAGAGACTCTCTTCCTGCTCTGAAGACGTAAGGGACGTTTCAGTTCTGCCTGTGTGCTTGTATGGATGAGAGAAGGAGGGTGGGCATGACTCATTCTAACAGACAAAACCTATTCCCAGAATAAATGTGCAGACCCTAAAAATAACAAGACAAACAAAATGTGCAAAAGAGAAAAAGGAGAAAACATCTTACATAAATAAAGGTGGTGGAAGAAGAGATAACCATCTGAGATATCAGTTAAATATAAAATAATGCATTGGCATGCAAGCAAGAAAAAGCAATCATTCAGAGCTTAATGTGTTATGCCATTAATATCATGCATGCATAAGCTGTCTCTTACAATATTGCTTCTAAAAATATCACATTTTTTTCTTCCACAATTTGCTAAAAGAAGCACACTTCACAACCATTAGCCACTTCTCATTTCTGTGAGAGATTCTCAGTTGATATCAACCACTGTGACTTCATCCGTGGCAGTGGAGCTTTTTTATATTAAGATTTTCATATTTTTCTTAGATATTCTATAAATGTAGAATTTTGTGCAAGTAAGAAAGTTCTGGTAGAAAAAAATTTTCTTAGTATTCATTCAAATCTAAATAACATTCAAAACCAAATAAACTTCCACAATTACAATATGCAAACACAAAATTTTACAGTTGTATGACCACCCATGGGAAAGGTCCTCCCTCATTTAGTTCTCTGGTATAACCCCCTTCAGGCAACGTATTGCAATATCTATTTTTCATCCAACAGACATAAAACACTATTTATTTATCATAAATACTTGATTAGTTTAGAAGACCCCAGATCATCTAGGGGCTGTAGCAAATCCAAAAGCTGTTCCTAAATGATAAAGTAAATGGTTGTGTTTCTGAGCTGCCTAGCTACTAGGTAACAAAAAACAACACAAAACCAACAAAAATACAGTCAGATAATAGTTTGTTATATGGGACATATACTTGCCTACTCAACACCAAGGTGACAAAATTTTGCCAAGTGTAATGCATTAGATGTCAGTGCAAATTGGCACAATACTGCCGAATTATCATCAGCAGAGTCTGGTTGGTTACTGTTAGAGGGTCAGGTTACTGTGAGAACTAATGTCTTCAAATCACTCAAAACTAGTGGTTTTTTTTTCTTTAGATTAAGATTACTGGGCGTCTTTATCTCTTGCTTTGTTCTTCAGCAGTTCTTCAAGACATTTGAAAATGCCTATGACAATATGAGAGAATGGAAAATGCAGATAGCTAGAGACAATATACTCACAGCTCAAAGTTTATACTTTGTTTTTTTCCTGCATTGATAGTGATTGTGACTTCTGATTTTTGGAGGAGCTAGCATTTAGCAGCTTACTGGAAGATGGCCAAGAAATATTTCAGTTTGATTTATTGTTTTAGAAGCAATGCCTTGGAATAAAAATCTGATTTGGTTCTCAGATTAAGAAAGCAGTACTGAATGAAAATGTTAATTAAGTTCCTAGTGGCTGCTTAGCATAGCAGTCTTCTGTTTCAAAGAGGAGTCCTTGATGTGCCACAAGGAGCTGCACCATCTCACAGTGGTACCTTTCCTCTGAGATTTCCAGCAGCAAAATTGTATTAGAAGATGGCAAAAAATATGTTGCTCTCCTAATATAAATTTTCCATGTAAGCAGTTGTTTTAGTTGCCATAGGAATGTTATACAAGTGTATTTTGATGGTGGTGTGTCTTATGTCATTATAGAGAAGAAAGAAGTCAACATTATGAAGAATTCAGAGGGCCTATGGCAGACTTAGAGGAATTTTTCAAGGGTAAAATGGAGCTCCTTGGAACAGAATCAAATGGTAAGTAACATAATTATTGCACGGGTATATGTAATGCACAATCTCCTTACCCTGATGCATGATTTTCTTTTCTCCTGAAAAACAAATAAACACCTCCCTATGCTTGCAGCCAGTTTACAGGCAATTTTGGGAGGGATGTTATGTTCACATTATGGTGACTATACTGTGTCTTTTTAACATGCAATTCATGGATCAAGCTGGCCTGGATTGCTTGTGGCATGCTATGAATGTGGAAACATGATTGATTTGGCAGATTTCAGAATGAACTAAGAAATTTGGGATGAGAATGAAACACCACCTTTGTAACAAAATAACACTAAGACAGAATCAAACAGTAAACACTTGTTAGGTAACATAAAGGACAGTCCTGAGATCCAGTTATTGGGATAGAATTCCAAAAATATGGATCTAGCTTCAGTCTCTGCTGTGAACCTCCTTTTCATGCGGTCTAAGTACTGAGAATTTGTGACTGCTTAATTCTGTGATGCCAGAAATATGTATTGGTAGAGGGACAAGGACGTATCCCTGTTTCTTCAACAGTAAATATCTGATCCAAAAGTAAGAAGTGATCAATCCCAGACCACCAAAGATGAAAAATGTTGAAGGAAAATTAGATTTTTGGCTTATTTGCTGAGTGACTATAACTGTAGTAAGATAAGAGAACCTGACCTTATCCTGTTCTCTGGCCCTGGCACAGCAGTTTGTCTGTGTGACTAAACCCTCGTGTTTCTTCAGGTTTTACTGTTTGCATATTGGGAAGCATCGCTGGCTCGTGCTATCTTTTGAACTGGAGCCAGGCAGAGGTTATTTGGCACAAGCTGCAGCCATGCCTGAAAGCAATCTGACCTCTGCATAAGATGCTTTCATGCCTGTACTTCAGATCGTGCCTCTGCCAGATTTAATTTCCTAGAATAGATGTAACTAACAATGAACTGCAGTGACAGTAAGGTTTACCAATATGATGAGGGACTGTACTTCTCAAGAAAGAACAAAATGTAGGAGCAGCAGGAATGATTTTTTTTTTTCATTATTAGACCTTTATGTCTCAGCTCTTCATATCAGAGCAGATGTTGACATGCTGGGCCAACTGCAGCTCAGTACTGCCTACACCAACTCCACCTGTTGCATCCTCTCAGTGGACCCTGCTTTTGGGCCAGGGAATGAGCTAGTTGACATCCAGATATCTTTATTAACATGCTTTCTACAAATCTAAATAAACTACTGCTCCTGCCTAGAACAGCTTGAGTGGATCTTGAGCAATGTCTTAGTTCCCTGCATAATTGCTTATGGTGTAACAAGACATAGAAACTCAATAGCAACAAGAATCTTGGTCTAGCTCTTTTGAGCACCTTCCTCACCACATGCAGTTTTCCATTGCCACTGCTTTTTAGTCCAGCACACTGGACCCACCAGATGTCCAGGCTGAAAGGAGATGACACAACTGAGCTGAGCGAAAACTTGCTTTTCAGGTGCAATTGTTCAGGCACTGGCTTTCTGATCAAAGTCCCCTTCCTCCCTCACATTCCCTGAGGAAGTTTGGATGAAAAGATACTGAGAGATGACCACTTTCTCAGTTGGCTTTTCTGAGTGAAACAAGCAATTTTGACTGCAAATAGAATTGCAATACCACCAGAGTTGGTGTTGCCTGTGTCACCAGCTTAATAAACAGAAAAAAGAAACCCTGGCACAGTGCACAGCACAGAACTGGAGGAAAGTCACTGCTAGCTACTGTCTCCAGTAAGGGAAAATACTTCGAAGATTTCCAGGTCTGTGGATTTTTCCACCAGCTTTATTCCAGTTGCTGAAATACCAAGGATGATGCATGCAAAATCTCAATGGCTTTGTGATAAAAATATTGTGGATTTTCATGATATTACTTTCCAGTGGGTATACCCTGTCTGACAATTTCTTATGGGTGATGCTTGTTTTAGATGACATCTGTTGTATCTGTTTATCAATGCCTTGCATTTATTTAAACTAGTATTTTTCAAAATTGTCCATGTAGATTAAGTGCCATAGTCCAAGAAAGTCAATGCAGAAACAAAGTAAAATCAACTTCAAATTATAAAACTATCCATTTTTAATACTCCAGACAGTAGTGATGGTTACATGAATTCCTGTGTCTTTTGAGTCTTCTTAAAATAGTCTCCATATTCTCATAGCACATACATGTACTTTAAAAGAAAATTCTGAAGATTCCAGAGAAAAAAATATATCTATTTTGTTATTTTATTGCTTTGAAATAATGTTCTTAAAGTATCAAAAGAGAAAACACCCCAAACCAACAGACAAACCAGCAACACCTCCACAAGGCAGTTAAATTGTATAGTTCTCTGAATATATGAACAATGAAAAAATCTTCAGTGTTTCACCTGGTTTATGACTGACACATTTTAATGTCCACTTTCAGGCAGGAAAATGATTTGGCACTTTGCCATACCACCAGCATCTATAAGATACAAGTGAGACTGCTGTATATGATGTAAACATATATCTGTAAAAAGATTATGTCCTTTAAATATATCCATTTACTTGTTTCTTTTGGTGCCTTCCAAGCTCTAAATTTCACTGTTGACAAAGGGACAGAAATATTGAAAATATGTAATTTCACTTGCATGCAAAAAGTGACTTAGCTACAGTAGTAGGAGGGCTCAGAACAGTATACCAGTACATTTTACAGGCAGAAAACTGAAAATTACAAACCTAAGATTTTAGAAGCTTGTAATTAGTTTTTGAATATGTCAGAATAAAATATATTCACAAATTATTCACAATTTCAGTTACTTATATGGAAAAAAATACTTGCAAATTGACTTTTTTGTTATTTTTAATGAGATTTTACTTTGTATTCAAATATGATTCAGTATTTGCAACCTGAAATAAGAAAATCCCTATTGGAACTTCCTTTTTTTTTTTTCTTTAATTAGTGAAGTCAAAATGTATAAGGTTTGTGTAATAAAGTAAACTTAAAAGCTGAATATGAAATTCTAAATTCATTGTCATTTTCTTCCATGTAATTTTGTATTTTTTTTTTTTTTATGGTGGAGATGATTTTTTGATTCTCCTGGGAAAAACAGATAATTAACAGTGGGAAGAAAAATTACCACAGCTATTTCCATACCCTGGAGACTTATCATAAAACCCAGAGACCTTCATCCAAAATTCAGCAATTTGAAATGCACAGAGATATTTATCAACACCATTTACCAATGATATCTGCTTTTTATCATTTGTTTGTGTAATATCAAAGATATGTATTGTGGCTTCACAGACAACTCTCCATGCCTGCTGCTGCTTTGGTTTTCAAAATATTTCTTTTCGGAAGCCTTTAAATCACAGACTATGAAGTACTTACGGGAAAAAAAAAAAAAAAGTATCAGAGCAATTGGCATCAAATTAACCTTTTTGCTAACAAAGATATGAAAGAGGCTGCAATGGACTCGAAAAAAAATAGAAAAAAGAAGCTTCTTTGTCAGGGAAGAAGCTTTCTGACAAATGTGCATAACTAATACTTACAGTATTAGTTCCTTCAATTAGCTTGCAGTTTTCAAGCAGATCCTTGAATCTGTGGGTTAATCAACATCAAATTATTACTCAAAGTCCTTATCTATATTTTTAAATCACTTGTGGCAACATGATTTTCCGCATGGCTGCAGTCTTCTCTTAATCAACTCTGAATTTTGCTAGGATATTCTGTCTTTCCTCATGTGCCTAAAAACTTCAGAAGCCAGATGTGAATTACATTTTTAAGCAGTATCCCATACTATAAAGATTTCAGATCTCAAAGAGGTGATGGGAGAAAAGCCACTTCCTACTGGACTAAGCTTTCATGCTATTGAAAAATTTAACAGCACTTTCCACAAGTGGCTTTGAGGGACGTAAGCCTGACGTACAGAAATGGTTATTTTTATTTAATGAAAATGCCTGTTCTGGAGAAAATTATCTTTGAACAGTCATAATATCTTGGCTTTGGTTGTTTTTTTCAAAGTTTTTAAATACAACATCTTTGGTAGAATTTTAAACAACTGTGTAGTTTTCAATTTATATACATGTGAGAAAAAGTAATTCCTATTTCCCTTCTTTCTGCCAGAAGATACTTCAATTTTCCTTGCCTGTCAATTACTAGTGGAATGAAAAATAACAGACAAAATAAAATTTTCTCCATGCAAATGAACAGATGTTGTTCTTCAAAGTATTATGAAGTTTTGCATTTCTCATTGAAAAAGAAAATCATTGGGAAAATTGATTAAAATGAAAAGGAAATGTTGCCACAGACTTCAAAAACAGAACAAACCAGTGGAAAATCACATTAAAATTCCAGTAAGAGAATGCCTAGGGGAAGAGAGATATTCCAAGAAATGTTTGAGAACTCAGTCTTCACCCTGCAGGGCTTCTGAGGAAGGCACAGTGCTCAACTTGTGCGATTTACAAGCTCACTATGGGGAGCAAACAGGGTTATAATCACAGATGACTTAGTAATAATACTTAATTGAGGTGCAGACAGTTACTCTTTTATCTGAATACAGGCAACAAGTTATATGAGAATGAATGAAGATTCATCATTAAAAACATACTTCCCCTTTCACTATGACAATTTGAAAGAGAAAAAAAGACAAAATTATTTTCTTCAGATTTGCTTATTTTTTTTGGTGTTTTTATCTTGTTACCTTCAAGTACTTTGAAACAGGATTTTCCCTTCCTTCTCCTTTTGCATTCCTGGGATATTTCCTAAAGCGAGTTTTCTGTCCTACTCCCATGCTAATTGATACATGGCAGGGTACATTGTGCAGCGTACATTAGCGCTACTAACATTTTGCTTCTTCTCTCAGTAACTAGCATGAGATGATGAAAAGAGACATTTTTCACTAATCAATGCTCATACAGTAGTTTGGACATGTAAGGCCCTATAGAAGGATGAAATGCGAAGCTTCCAGTTCTTTCCCTCAAAGTCTAAATTCATGTTTGGTTGATTTCATATTTTCTCCTGTGGCTAAAACCTTTCATTTACATATTGAATTTCAGTGATGCTAAATGACAAACTTAAAAGAGTGAGAATATAGGAGGATTACAGTTTGTATTAATAGGAAAAACCTGTATGAACAAGCAACAATGAGACCAATTTGTATGTAGTTATTATATTGCTAACTTCCATAAGTTTCTTATTTAGCAATATTACCTGAACGTTGTTTCGTTCTTTCATTACATTGACTAGACTTGTTTTCCTGAATACTCATTCCTGAAGGAACTTAGCTAGAAAAATGAGTCTAACATCATCACTATAGCATTCTCCTGAGACCCATTTCTGATTTAGATTTTGCAATTCTTTAATTGTTTTCTGTGGATATACGATTATTTCTTTCAGCTTTTGCCTTCTGACAATCATTCATCACCCTAGTTTTTTGCAATTAGTATTACCAACATGAGTTGGAATCTGGCTAAAACAACCTTGTGATCTCAATAAGAGTTATAAGTACTAGTAAAATAGCTAATCTTTTTTTCCATTTGATTCACAGAAACTTAAAAAGAGGCAGCACCAGCATTTTCTTGGACAAAACAGTAATAGCTCTTCTAAGCTAGGAAGATCAGCTGAGTTATTACATGACTAAGCTGATATAGGCAGTTTTATTGCTCAACTCCTATTCAACTAAAGATTTACAGGTGGGTATGACATGGGCTTTTCCTCTAAGCACAATGATCTACTCTAATGCTTTATCTCAGAGTATCTTTCTAAGTCATCGTCTCTGGCTCAATCCCTTAACTTGTGTGAAACTGTGGGGATTTTTTCAGAAGCTGGATCACTTTGGTCCTTTCATTATGGAAGACTCACAGTTTCTTCATCTGCATTTTCTTCATATGTCTCCAAGAGCTTTACCATGACCTACAGTTTAAGTAAGGATTGCACATAGTTCTAAAGCTTGCTTCTTTTCTTCTTGAATATGTCCTCCAGATTTTGTTGATAACTATCTGGCAACATGATGTTCTGGCTATATAATTCCTCCTCAGGTATTGTTTCAAAGGCTGACATCTTTTGTTCTGTAGTTTTCATGTGGTTTCAAAATATTTTTGTAAGACTTTTTTCACATAGACCTACATCATCCTTTCTCTAAGATTCTCGTTAATGAGTTTAATATACTAGTAATGTAATTTTTGCCCCATTTCTACAATTTATCAACTGTATGATTTATTTTAATAATTTTATTTAGAATCTTTCTAGGTATTAGTTATTGCATGTAGCTTATCTAGCAGTGTTTTGCATATTGGCTTTATTATTACTGCTGTGTCAAGAACAGTTAAGCGAGACAGTGGGAATTTTCTGTAAACCTAATAGTTCCTGGATTGTTTGATAAACTGGATGTGATGTTTTGAACATGAAAAATTGTCATGGGCTTGTGGAATACACAATGTTAAGCATAAAAGTAAATTTTATCTGTTAAGTACAAAACTTCTTAAACAGAAAAATCATAGAAATAGGGAGGAAAAAAGAGCCAAAACAAAAGCAAACAGCCCTCACCTAGAAAGATGATTTATCTCCTTGTTTTGAGACAATTCAAGTATAGCCAGGCTTTCCATGTCAGAAACTTGTGTGACTTCTTTTAAATCTTGGAATTAAACTGTTTTGTAGCCTGTTAAACAGCCTGTTCTAGCTAGTATTATATTAAGAAGCACATTTTCCTGATGTATCCAAAATTTTCCTTGCTGTAAATTAAGCTGAATACTTAATGTACTGCACTCATGGGACATGATGAACAATTGATCATGCTTATAAAGAGCAATTTTTTATATTGGAAAACTCAGTCACAGTCTTTTCTAGTCAGAGGCAAATTCCTTTAACCTGTCTTGACATTCAAACGTTCTAAGTGTTTTTGGTGTCATTTTGATGGTGTCATTTTCATTCTAAACTTTGTGAAGTCTCTGCAGTATACTGAGAAAAGGCCTTTCTATTGCTACTAGTGCATATTTTCTACCTCTTAGTGCAGTCCTGCTCTCCTTTTCCTGCCTGCCTATCAAGCACTGTCTGTTTGGTGTTGTCATCAGTATCAAGACAACTGATTGTCATGGTGAGTTGCAGAGGACCACTTTGAGCTCTGAAGCTGTCTTCCAAAGGGCCTGAGTTCCCTTTCTGACCAATGTAATTTTAACATTTTCTCATAAGTTTATACCACTACGCTGGTTTTTAATGAAAATACTGAGCACTACCAGACTTACAAAAAAAGTGTATCCATAGTCCTGCAATAGCTAGATCCTGCTCTGCCAGTTGGCTACCAATATTTATCACCTTTAGTAGATGCTGTACTTCGTCCTAGCCAATTTAATCTATTTTTCCCCTTGTTTATAAAGACGATAATATAATAATAATAATTATAATAATAAACGTATCTTGAAGTTTTACTTCTTCTTTCCTTCCCCTTATCATAGAATTGATAGAATAGCATTGAGTTGCCCACATTTCTTTGAAAATGAACCTTTAATAGGAAATCAATGGGATCCTCCTTAAGGCACCTTCTGCAGGCTTCTGAGGTGTCACCAGGTCTGCCAAAATTCTCAAAGACAAGCTGTAACATTCAGTGCTTGCTTTACGTTTTTCTTAGGCCACATTTCATCACACAATATCCTCACTGCTATGTTAGATAAAAGCCAGTTGTCTTGGTTTTGGCTGAGATAGAATTGATTTCTTCTCAGTAGCTGATACAGTTTTGGATTTGGATACAGCTGTGTTCTGGATTCAGAATGAGAATATGAAAACATACTGATAGTTTGGGTTTTGCTAAATTGTGTTTATCCTAAATCAAGGACCTTTTTTATGTGTGAGTCTCATGCTCTTCCAGTGAGAAGATACACAAAAGAAACAGAGTAAGCATAGCTGGGACAGGTGATCTGAACTGGCCAAAGGGATTTTCCACACCATGGAATGTCATACCCACGAGGTAAATTAGGGGGAGTTACCCAGAATGGGGGACTGATCTGAGTTCAGAAAGAGAGACTTGCACTGGTCAGTGGGTGGTGAGCAATTGTATGGTGCATCACTTGGTTGTTTTTTATTTTTTTCCATTATTATTATTATCATCATCATAATTTACCATTATTATTGCATTTTACCTTGGTTTTAATTATTAAGCTGTTCTTATCTCAACCTATAAGTTTTACTTCTAATTCTCCTCCCCATTCCACCCGGGTAGGGGAAAGACAGGAAGGTTGAGTGAGGGGCCACATGGTGTTTAATTTCCAGCTGGGCTTAAACCAGTAAAAAATTCAGTCTGTATTCATTTCCATTCTTCTGTCATATCTAAAAAGGAAGAAAACCTTTGACCTTTTGAGCAGTAACAAGCACATGTAGTAACAAATATGTTTGGAAATTATTAATACAATACTAGGTTTCTATTAACTTGTATGGTGAGTATAATGAAAAAAACAACATTTGGAGGGAAGTGGGATCGTAGACTACTTGCTAAAATCAACTGTTGTTGAATGGAGAGATGTCATTCCCATCTTGCATTTTGGTCTTTTGGAGAAGGGCTATCTATATAATATACCTCTGCAACTAGCTCAATAACTTCCCTGTATCCTGCTTGATGTGTAAGCAGAAGCTGAATACCACTTAGGTTCCCTAGGACCTTCCCAGTGTTAACTAGCAAAAGAAAACCAAACCTACACATACTGAGGAATTCCGTAATGATTTTTACCAGACTTCTGGCAGATTCATGCAAAATTTATGAGTGGACATTGCCTGTAGGAACATGACAGGTCCGTGAAAGGACTTCTGAAGTAATTTCTCAGGTAGATATCTTTCCCATGCTCTGAGTGCTTGTCTAGGTTCTCACTCCATTAAGCAGCTAGGATAAGTTCAGATCGCCAGGTACCCCAACACCCTTCTGATTAGTTTTGGGCTAGTTTTCAAAAAGTTTGTTTCCATTATGTTCTTGGATGAGATGCCAGGGTTTTTTTGTAGAAATCTTCAGCCTTGGCAGTGTTATTTATCACAGTTTCTGACATACCAAACAACCCTATGAAAGCAGAACAGAAGCTGGCTTTCAAGGTATAGTACATAAAATATGTTTTAATATCAGATCATGGCTAGAGGTAACATTTGAAGATGTCCTTTTTGTCAGTCAGCTCCAGACAGCTTTCAATTGTACCTATTCTAAATTCTAAAATGTACCTTGTTCTGGATAAACATTTTTTTATGCCTGCATTTAAATTAGTCACCTGGGTCAAAATCTTTTATAATAACAAATACAGATATAGTTGCTGACTCTACCTGTAATAAGTGATTTTCATGTCTTGGGGATACACTGATTTAGATGTTACTTAGAAAACCTAAAGAAAGATAAAAAGTAAAACAATGTAAACCATAAAAATATATAAACCAGATATCGAGAGATCCATTTACTGCAACTGAAAATAGAGGTGCAAAATATGATCACATTAGAGAAAGTATCTTTTTGCAGACACTTTGTGGGATCATAAATAACCGTACAAAAATGCAAAGTAATACTGAATCATCATACCCATGGTTAACAAACCAACATGGAAGAAAGGCTAGGATATGATGGAATCTGATAAATTATTCAGATTATATTCAAATATATTTATTTGTCACAATTTATGAAGACTGCTGACTGGTCTGGCGCCTTGCTGAGCTCAGCACATAGCTGACGAGGAGTTAATTGAAACTAAATCCAAGAAAAAAGAGGCTATGCCTGCAGGCAGAAGAAACCCCCTAGGGAGCTTTCCATCATATTTGCTTCTTCATTTGAAGACATGTCGCACAAATCATCAAAGCAGCCTTTGGTTTCTAGACTCCCCTCTGAACTTGGGCTTATAAATAGCACGAACACTGGGGCTAAGAGACAACTTCTCACTTTTTGTTTGGTGATGAAATGACCTTAATCATGTATACCTTCCTTATCTCATGAATTAATTATCATGATGAAGCCTACTGAAGCCTGAACACAATAAATACCTACACCCACGGTTCTGCTCGTGGCAATAGCTCCTTGTAGGAAGAACGTTGAGTCACATTTAATGTTTCATCTAGTATTTTCCAGTTGTTGACTGAGCAGGAACATCGTTACTCTGACCTTCAGAATTTAACTACCTAACTTCATGGGAAAGGAGGTAAGCCATCATATTTTTGGAGATTAAAATAAAGGAATTAAATGCTTGGAGAAACAGAAAAAGACCACGATATTCACCTCCTTCTAGTCCACTTATAAATATTTAAGTAAAATTGACCTAAAAATACCAGATTTTATGAGTGTTAATTTAATACAGGAAAATAATGGATTGTTTTCCCCCCTCTGGAAAATGAGAATGATGACTACTGGCAATATGAGTTAGATTTGTGTAAAAAATTTTCAGGAAGATCTAAAAAGAATGAAAGAAAAAAAAAGTTCAGGTTCACTCCAACTTTTATTTCTTGATCATTAACTCATTTAAAATTGAGCAGTCTATGACATTTTCTTTTCCTCCCAAGCAATTTCTAGCAAAAGCAAAAGTTTAGGTCTACATGGTTTAGTTTTAATGCTATAGACCCCATGCCACACCAGAAATACAGAGCTGATCTCCTCTTCTGCTTCCAACTTAGTTGTTATCCTACTAAAATGAGATGTTGGAGGCCCAGGGCAAAAGATTATCTTTCTGTCTCGTCTCTGAAGCCTTTTCCTTCCTTACAGCAGCTACCAATTGGACTGTAAGAGATACTGAGTTGTTTGCATAACTTATACTGAAACTGATTTACTTCATATAAAATTATTTATAGACTAATATTAAAATAAATTATTGAGACAGTGAGAAAAATTGGTCAAAGGACCTATTTTGAATTAGATAAATGGAGAAGATGAGACTAGATTACTTAATTAGGTTTCCTAGGGATACTTCTCTTCATCAAAGTAATTCCAGTTCTACATGAATGAAAAACAATGTTTTGCAGCTACAACAATGAAATATTTCAATATTTCATTTTTTACTCTTATATCTTTTAGTACCCAAAAACTATTGCTCAAATTACTCATAACCAGCAGAATGTTGTGGTTTGGTTTGGGTCTTCCTAACCAGTGTTCCAGTATAAGCTCTGTCAACAACTAATTTGCTGATGACTGTACTCAAGGGGATTCAGAGTCTCAGTTTTAGTGGTTCTACAGAGAGATCTCCAATATTTCTAAGGTAATGACTTCCAAAATGCTACATGAACCACTGTTTTCTACTGTGGAAGAAGTAAGTTAGCACCCCTAGTATTATGATGTCAAGATCAGAAAAAGACAGCAAGATTTGTAAATTACTTGGATGTAGGACTTGAAGGGATACTAAGTTTGCTGATTATAGTAAATTGGGAGAAGCTGTTGACTAGCTTGAAGGTGTGGAGGCCCTGGAGAGAGACCTCAACAAATTAGACAGGTGGGCAATCACCAGCTGCATGAAGTTTAACAAAGTACTGGATTCTGCTCCTGGGGTGGGGAACTGGGGAATGAGGCACTGGACAGCAGTGCCATGGAAAGCATGTAGCTTTCTGACCTCGGGTCCTGGCCCATGGCAAGTTGCGCATGAGCCAGCAGTGCCCTGGCAGCCAGGAGGGCCAACCCTGTCCTGGAGGGCATCAGGCACAGCTTCACCAGCCAGGGCAGGGACGGGATTGTCCTGCTCTGCTCTGTGCTAAGGTGGCCTCAGCTCGTGTGCTGGGGGCAGCTTTGGGTGACACAGTATAAGACATTAAGCTTATAGAGAGTGTCCAAAGGTGGCCATGAAGATGGCAGGGGGCCTTGAAGGGAAGGTATAAGAGGAGCAGTTGAGGTCACTTGGTCTGTTCAGCCTGGAGAAGAGGAGACTGAGGGGAGACTGCGCTGCAGTTACAACTTCCTTGTGAGGGGAAGAGAAGGGGCAGACACTGATCTCTTCTCTCTGGTGATCAGGGAACGGCATGAGGTTGTGTCAGGGAGGTTTAGGTTGGATATTAGAAAAAGGTTCTTCTCCCAGACGGTGGCTGGGCACTGGAACAGGCTCCCCAGGGAAGTGGTCCCAGCACAAAGCCTGACAGAGTACAAAAAGCATTTTGACAACACTCTGGGGCAGATAGTGTGGTTCTTGGGGATGGTCCTGTTCTGGGCCAGGAGCTGGACTTTGATGGTCCTTGTGGAACCCTTTCAACTCAGAATATTCTCTCATGATTCTATGATTTGGCTTCCCTTGTTTTCCAGCCATTTTTCTCCACTGAAAAAAATGAAGAGCGTAATGAATAATTATCAATTTGTCTTAAAAAGATGGTTATGTGTCTTGATTTAGAGGCTTCAGAAATCTAAAATAGCTATAGGTAAATATTGATTTTTTAATTTTATTATTTATTGCTTGTCTGCTCCCAAAGCAGAGTTATTAAGGAAGGAATATCTCACAAGGCCTTTCACAGACTTTCTCTCAGATCACATGAGAGAACAAGAGGAGAGCTTGTGGTCATATTTTTACCAGCAGCTTTTCAGAAACCTGAGGAAGTTAATGGATAAGGGAAGAAATGTCAATTTCCCAGGCTGGAAAAAAGCTTTACTTAAAAGCTGGTAAAAAGAAAAACTTTTAACCATATCCTCACTGAAGTCTGGAGAATTCTTTAAGATAATTGTGAGTAAAACCCTACACTTACTCCTAGAAACAGAAGAGAGCTGTGGGAAGCATGCCCAGGACATGAAGCCCCCAGTGCTCACTTCAGCCATAGCAAATTAATATTCTTGGCAGCAATGTGGCAGTTATCCCCTCTTGTTAGCCTTTTAAACCAGCCTTTGGGCAGAAAAAAAGACAAAACCAAACAAAAAGTCTGGTTCATTGCTAGAGACCAAAATTCCAGCTACTTTGGAAGAAGAATGTGCTGATACGGCAAAGGCACTGAATGGCATCAGTTTCAGGAAGCAGTTTTGTTAATGCAATTTGTGTACAGGATCTAGTGTTGTGAAGGTTACAGCTCCCCTTTAACCTCTTGCTCTACCTGTTGAAAGACTTGGTGTTCAGGTCACCTGTTTCTGTCTCATTCTTGCTGAATCAGTGACCCATAAACCTAACACTTCCTCCAGGGTAAAAAATGCATGAACTTGTTCTTTAATCCATGTCCTTAGGGTACATTCTTATTTTAAGCCTCTCCACTGCCTATTAACATTAACATTAGCAAAAATTACTATAGCTTTCCCCATTAAAAAAAAAAAAAAAAAAAGGGAAAAAAAAAGAAAAAATGGCCTAGTATGTAATGAAGACTTTATTATCCTGACACAACAAAGTGTCCTTTTTGCTATTTTGCTTTAAAGAGTATAATCTCTTGATATGCAATGGAAAACACACAGATAATTAGTGCAGTTTTAATAATGTTTTAAGTTATTGCGAAGGTAAAGTCTCAGTGGATGCTCTGGGAACACCCACAAAACCCAGTGAGCTTGAAAGGTTTGAGGCAGGCTTATATTGGAATAGTTTACACTGATTTCATAATGTCTAGAATAATGACCATTCTGTGGGTTTATTTTCTAAAGTTCGCAATCTATTTTATTAATTACTCTGTTTTAATTTCCTTAATATCCTACAGGAGTGCATGGTACTAGGAAGCATGCCAAATAACTTTCAGGTCAATTTTATACATTCTGCCTAAGAACTTACAATTTTCTGATGTTACCAGTCTATTTATCGAGTCTACTCCGCTATTCACCAAATCATTATTTTGAGTCATCATATGAAGTGTATAACTGCAGTGAAGAAGCATTAAAGAATTCTGTGCAGTGCTTGAAGATGATTGTGAGTCTTTAGAGACTTATATGTCCCCGGGTCCTGTTGTTTTCAGGAGAGACTGCTGCTGTTTCAAAGTCATTGATTTGTACTTTCTGCCTGACTTCATTCGTAGGGAGACACTCACACATACAATAAAACTTTTTCTGAGGACTAAACAAAAACAGCAAAACAAAGCTTATGTACAAATACCTTAAAATCCAAGTAGCTCACAAAACTCATTACATTTCAACACAAAGAAAGTCATCATGCTAAGTCAACTAAAGTATAAGATTTATGATACCATTTTCAGCCAACTCCAGGTAAATGCACTGACCTACTTTTGAACTTAGACTTTGTCCTGTTTATATTTGTTCATGTTAAAAATCACAATGGACTTACAGGCAGAATCTTTGGTTGCCAGAATTTATTAGCTGAGAGTGCTATTAAACACAACATCAACAGCTAAATTGTGCCTGGTCAACTTTGTCACTCCACCACCCTCTCTTCTGATATTCTTTGTCTCTTTAAACCTATATATCATCATCCAGTTTTAATGCAAAATATTTTTCAATTTTTTGCCAATATATTAAATAAATTTGAAGGAGGAATGCATTGATCATGTTATACATTGAAAATGGGATACAAACCCATCAAACAATGGTGTTTAACCAGATGAGATACAATTATCAGATCTTTAGTAAATTGAGAGTATTCTACTCTGTAATTTACTCAGTCCCAAGATGAAAAAAAAACCCCTAGGTTTCTAAAGAAATTTTAAATATCCTTGATTCATGGAGGACATCTGGTAAGTTAAGACTATTTTAAGACTTGCTTGCAGAGCAGCATTTTCTTCTGATCCAAATCTTTTCTGGAAAGTTATGCAACCCATGACTTTATTAGCATACAGCATTCCTTAAAATGTTTCCTGCTGGTATGATGCATCTGTTGATTTACCAGCGGTTCTAGAGTTTCATTAAGGACTGATATGTAAAAATGTAAGGTTTAAATGAAAAGAAAAATTTTAGTAACTTGCAAGTTGCAGCCACATCTGTATTATTCATTGTCTCTGTTGAAACCAATAGTCAAAGCAGAGTAGAAAAGATGTATGATTATAATTTTTTTTACAAAGGACAAAAATTCCTTTTAAACAAACAAATTACCTAAAACAGCAGATCTGCCAGAAAATAAGTTTCATTACTTTCTCTGTTGCCTGTAAAATGCCAGTAGAATTTCAAACAAAGAGCAGTGAATGACAATAAGGGTCACTGTGTTCTCTTCACCTAACTGGAGTGCCCCAACAGCCTGCATTGTATTTTTAGCATCAGAATGTACATGTTTTATCTTTGAGTAGAGGAGAACCAGAAGATCTGTAGACCTACCTTCAATGCAAAAACTGTGTTTAAACATTTAACACAAAGTAAACGTTTAACATAAGTAACTGTGCTAGTTTTGGTTGGAATAAAGTTAATTTTATTCATAGGAGCTAGTAAGGGGATCTGGTTATGATTTATGATGGAGCCAGGGTTGATAACACAGGGATGTTTTTGTTATTGCTGGGCAGCACTTCCAAAGCATAAAGCCTTTTCTACCTCTCTCCTCACCCCACCAGCGAGGGGGCTCAGGGTTCACAAGGAGCTGGAAAGGAAAACAGCCAGGACAGCCTGCCTCAAATGACCGAAGGGATATTCCATACCATATGGCATTATGCTCAGCATATAAAGATGAGTGAAGGAAAAGTAACTGGGAGGAAACATGCTTGGAGTAATGGAGTTTGTCTTCCCAATTCACCATTATCTGTGACAGACACTGACTTTCCTGGAGATGGCTGAACACCTCTCTGCTAATGGGAAGTGGTGGATCAATTACTTATTTTGCTTTGCTGGCATGTGTGGCTTTTCCTTGACCTATTAAACTATGTTTATCTCAACCCATGAGTTTTCTCACTCATTCTGTTGTCTCCCCCATGCCACTGGTGTCGGAGTACATGAGTGACTGCATGGGTTAACTTGCTGGCTGGGTTTAAACCATAACAGTAGCTGCTCCATTTGTCAGTCAGAAAGCAATTTAGGATCATTAGAGGTCACAAAATATAATTCTGAACCAAATTTTGGAGTATATTGTAACAAAGGTCTCAAGCTTCAGAAACCTCAATGGACATGATAATTTCCTGTGCTCCCAAGTGAAGCTCGGAAATCAAGTGAAACGTATCTGAAGGAAAAAAATTGAGGGGAAATAGTGTCGTAGGTCCAGGCCCTTGAAGGCATTTTGGCTTCGCAATGATCTAGGTGTCTTGTTGCCACAAGACACAGACATTACCCAAGATTTTTCAGAAGACAATTGCCATAGGCAAGCCAGTGTTGAATTGAAGGGAAAGAACAGTTCCTTTGTTTGACTAGCTCTGGTTAGGCAGGAATATTTCTTTGATTTCACAATTGCAGTGGAAAATTTTTTTCAGATATATTACTTTTCTGGAGTAACACAATCAGATGTCTGACGGTGTTTTAGGAAGATTCAATCTCTAGGTATATTCAATACCTCCTGCTATTGATTCAGACTGCCAGAAAAAGTGATTTGGAGGATTGTGTAAGCTTCAGGTTGAGTTGAGCTCTGAGCCACTTTCTGTCTTAAGACAGCATTGGCTTTGCATATGTCTGGCAGCAGAAACGAGGCTTCAGGCAGAAATAGGTGGCATTGATTATAGGAATTGTAGTAAAAACTTCATCATTAGGTAGGCATATGCCTGAATATGTCTGAGATTTTAGTCTGCAGAGAATTTTTTTTCTAATTGGTACTTTTTGACACCTAGTGACTTCAGTGAGGTTACTGCAGAGTTTGTGAGATTGTTGTCTTAGTTACTCAGAGGACAATAAAATATGTTCTAGAGGAACACGCTGCTTGTTTAACTGCCAGTTCTGCTGCTTTCATTGTAACAAATACACCTCTCATGAAATATAAACTTAACAGACTAAAATGGTCAAACCAATTTAATAGGCCAAAAGAATCCTTCTAGTGCTACACATAAAAGTGAAAAAAGAGAAAGGGAGGGGAGAGGAGAGGAGAGGAGGGGAGAGGAGAGGAGAGGAGGGGAGAGGAGAGGAGAGGAGGGGAGAGGAGAGGAGAGGAGGGGAGAGGAGAGGAGAGGAGGGGAGAGGAGAGGAGAGGAGAGACAAATGTTGTATGAAGTAACTATCTTCAACTATAAATACCTGAGAGAAAAACAAGATGTTTTCAGAGCTGACTGCAAGGTTCAGGGACAGCTATCCAAAGACAAGGAACTTCACTGTTGTTCTTGCTCTTAGTAGTGTTCATAAGCCCTGAAGCTCAGGGCATGGTTAGCTGGCCACACATGCCAAATGCAGCTCAAGATAAATATTTGCACAAATTTTGAGTCTAAATGCTCTTTCCAGTAAAAAAAAAAAAAA